>PVLD010002666.1:0-55921 GCA_004027595.1 Dinomys branickii | reverse complement strand
TCTATGAGTAGTAGGCCGTGGCACTGCCCTTCCTGGTGCCTACCCTGCTAAGAGCATTGTATCAGACCAAAGCACCGTATCCACTCAGGAACAGAGCCAGGCATTGTCTGGTGTGGTCAGAGGGTCCCTGACACCCTCTCCCTTGTGCTGGGTGGAGGCTGTCAGCACAGGGCTCCACTTGCCGAACTGCCTTTCAGAATCTGTCTCTCTCTCCGTTCCCCAGCCATGCCCTTAAGTGTGCTGATGCCCGCCACTGCCCCTGAACACTGCTGGAGCTGTGGTGACACCCAGCCATTGCGAAAGGGCAAAGAGCATTCTGTGAGGTGTCACAGGCACAGACAGATTCAGGCGTGGTCCTAGCCACCATCCAACCCCTAGGCCCTCGGCTTCTCCCAGTATCTGCTCTGCCCTAGCTATTAGGGGCAGCTGACCTGTTGGCTTTGTGTCCCCTACCCTTGCCCAGGGGCCTCCACAGCGCCCTTGGGCCATCATAGTGTTTACTGGACCTCCAGGCCTGGTCAGTTCTGGCTCCCTGGTGAGGCTGCCCTTCACCAGGCTGTAGAGTAGCTCCTCGTTGATAGGACACAGCCAGTCCCTGGTGGCAGTGCTGGCAGATCCCTCTGGAGGGCCCTGGCAGCCTGACATCGAAGCACCAATTATGCTCTTCAAGTGCTGGTTTCTTGTTGCTTGGGCCTCAGCATAGATGCCACCACCTAAGGGAGCCTGTGCATCTCCTGCAGGGACTTCTGTGTCCCTCCACAGGTCCAGCCCCAAGGTTGGTGCTGGGCTTGCAAGGGTCCCTCTTACGCATGGTAAATGAATGCAAGAAGGACCTGTCGTGGGACCTTGGGCAGTGTACTTGGGCTGAGCCTTGGTTTTTTTCATCTAACCAAATGAGGATATGACCGCTTAGTAATGAAACTGTCCCTCCGTCTCGCGCAGTCCTGTCATCAGAGGTGTGAGAGGTCAGATCTCCCCTGTCGTGCCATGTGGGGCTTGGGCTGGGGACAAGTTACAGGAGCTAGGGTTCCAGCATGCAGCAGATGCCAGGCCAGTGCCACCTGCAGCTTTATCTAGAAACCCAGACGAGGGAGTGGGTGTGGTTCTTGCCTCTTCTCAGCCAAAGCCCAGATGGAGGCCTCTGGCCAGGCTCCCAAACACTTCTTCCTTCAAGCGCATTTCTCATGACTCGTGCTTCTGGGCCCCCTATTTTGAAACCAAGAACACAGATCACTGCTGATCCGGTGAGCTCATCCCACACAAAGGTGTCACTAGCTCAGAGCAGAGAGGCTCTTGACATTTCCATGTGCCTGGGTGACCTGGTGGAAGACAGGCTGCAGATAGCACAGAAAGATATTGCTGCTGGTTTGTGGGCTGCAGCCCTTCCCACAGACCCCCAGAGGATCCCAGACTACAGGCCAGTTGTCCAGACCACCTCTCTGGTACCCTGTTCCCCAGTCCCAGGAGGGCCTCAGCACACTGCAGTGAGGCCCCTAGATTGTCACTTTAGCAGTCATCCCGTGGTCCAGATGGTGGTGAGCTCAAGAGCCTTCTGTGGCTCCAGCCTCCTCCGTCCCGGCACATGCTGTGCGCAAAGCACTTGCCAGCTCCCTGGCCCAGGCCACCATGCTCATGCACAGCACGGCACCTGCCCTGGGCAGTGTTTAGGAAATGTCATGTGAATGGTGCAGATGAATGCAGGAATTATCTAGGGCAGAACCTGCCCCACCCCAGCCACCCAGAGTTTGGGGTTGGTAAGAAATGAAATGCTTCAGCAATTTATAGTCAAATCCATATCCCAGTGTTTTTGTCTTCTGGTACTGGGTACTGGAGCTGAGCTGTAACCCCAGACATTTTTTTACTGGCCTCAACTTTGAATCCTCCTGCGTCAGCCTTCTGAGTAGCTGGAGTTACAGGCATGCACAACTGTGTCCAGTTCCCTGTGCTATTTTTTTGTACAAAAATGGTATTTTTTTCAAAAATAACATTTTATTATCATTACTTCTCATCAAGTAAACGTGTCACATGAATCCTAGATAAGTTTGTTGGATTCTACAGGCGTGGGAACCCAGAGGGCGCAGACTGAGCAGGTGGCCCTATGAGACTCATTGCTGGTGCCAGATGTCCCCTGGGAGCTTGCAGGGCCTGACTCAGGTCAAGGAGCCAGCTGGGGAAGTGACCTGGGGACAGGCCACCTCCTGTCAGGAAGGACTGTCCCAGCACATGGACTTGGGAAGGGGCTGTGGATGGGAGGTCACTGGTGTGAGCAGCTGGCGTCAGATGGGGTGTCACGTTGCCAGCCCCAGCCTGGCTGCACAGTCTGGTCCTTTAGCAACAAAGAGGGGGCAGCTGTTAAAAACACTGGATCCAACCTCTGGAGGGAGGACAGGAGTCAACTCCTGCAAGACCTGTGTGTGGGTCCTGCCTCCTGCTGCTCTGCCACAGTGCTTTCCTGACTTGGTGCACCACAAGGTCTAACTCTGGGTGACCTTAGATGAGGCCCATACACCCCTCTGACCTCACCTCATCTCCAGAAGGTTTACAGGTCAGCTTTATGTTAAAAAGCCACCTATAATCCAGCACTCAGGAGGCTGAGGCAAGAAGGCTTTTGAGTTGGAGGCCAGCCTGGGCTGCATATCAAGACCCTGCTGCAAAAGTTTCCTCTGGATTTTCCAGCGCCTTCCAGGCCTGAGAAGTGGATCTGACACAATCCCTCAGTGCCAGTAGAACCTACTGGAGCATCCCTGCCCTTCCCAGTGCAGGAAGAAAGCTCTTACACCAAGTCCCTGTGCTGGCTGAAGCCATCCTGGGGTTTTGTCACCTAACCTGACTCACTCACTGGAATCAGGGGCCACAGCTCCGGAGGAGCTGGAGACAATGGTGCCCCAGCCAAGATTGGGGGGGGCTCCCAGAAGTTCCTAGAGGAAAAACAGGAGTCGGCTAGGTAAAGGGGAGAGGTGATAAAGGCCCAGACCCAGTGGGAGGTGGGAGTGGGGCTGGGGAGACCTGGGGAAGCCAGTGCAATTTTTAGCAGAGAGCAAGGGGCTGGGCAGGTGGGGCAGGGGTGCTGTTGCCGGTCAAGAGTTCCTAACCCCTTGGACTGAGCCCTGAAAGTGGCATGCACACAGCAGCTTCTATGACTACTGCCATCTACAGGTGCTGGGAAGGCTCATTTTCTGGTGGAGCAGTGTTCCCCTGGGTTCCTGTGCCCTGCTTGAGTGAGTCAGCACCACCCGCTTCTGGACCTGGGCCTGGGTGGGACCCTTTGTGCACCTGGGTCTTTACAGATACTTACCTGGCTGACACCTGCCCACCTTGCAGGACCCAGCTCTGTGCCACCTCCCTCTCCAAGGACCCTGCACCCCAAGAGCCCAGGCATCCCTCACTGGTTTCTGCCACGTGCTCTGCAGGGAATTGAGGCCTCTGCTGGAATTCACACACAATGAAGACCAAGCAAAGGCAATCAACACAGACAGGCTCTAGCTTGTGCATCAAGTACCAAACAAGTTCTAGGGGCAGAATTTTTGCATCAAAATCAAATGACAAATTTGAGGAATTTCAAAGCAGTTGAGTACCAAAATATGACAGTCTGGTTGTCATATGACAGTCTGGTTGCAAGGGCAGGGTTTGTGGCCCTGATTGGAGCTGTCCCTGGAGGAATGGTCTGCGGCTCCCTTGGGAGCAGCTGAGAGCTCCAGACGTGGGTGGCCCCGGCCTGGGCCACAGTGCGCTGTGACTTCTGAGGGCCTTTCGTCCACCAAAAAATTATTTAAGACTGTGCTCTCAGTGTTGGTGTAAACATTAATGTGTTAATGTACTAAAATTCTTTAAAGGTTCTTTTTCAGCGGGAGATAATAGCTCAGTGGCAAAATAACTGCCTAGCTGGCATGAGATCCTGAGTTCAATTGTGGGTACCAAAAATTCTCCCAGACTTTAAGAACATGTTTGGGCCAGGCGTGGTGGTACAAACCTGTAATCCCAGCACTCAGGAGGCTGAGGCAGGAGGATCACCAAGAGTTCAAGGTCAGCCTGGGCTACAGAGTGAGTTCATGGCCAGCCTGGACTCCAAAGTGAGGCCCTGTCTAAAATATATAAATAAATAAATAAAATAATAAAAATTCTTTTTCTGATTTAAAATAAAGTAAACATTTCTGTAGGCCCATAAGTGTGGGTTCAAGAACAAATCAAGAGAAACCCAGAGCCAGAGGCACAGGGATAGCTCCTCATACTGGGCTGATATTTTATGTATTTTTGTTCCCGTGGCCCTGGAGAGTGAACCCAGGGTCTTCACACTGAGCTACATCTACAGTCCTTGTTTTTTTTTAATTTGAGACAGGAGCTCATTAAGTTCACATCTACTTTTTTTTGTAGTGCTGGGGCTTGAACCCAGGACCTTATATGTGCTAGGCGAGTACTCCATCACTGAGTGCTTGAACTTGTGATCCTCCTGCCTCAGGCTCCCTGAGTGCTGGGATTATAGGCATGCACCACCAAGCCTTGCTTCCTGAACCCCTTCTTATCTCCAAGCCTTTGCCCAGGCTGAATCTTCTTTCCCAGTGTGCCTTTTTTTGTCTAGCACAAAGTATGCTTGGTGCTGACTGTGGTGGCCAATCTGTAGGCTGAGGTTTGAGGATGCAGAGTGGGGGGGGGCGGGGAGCGGCGGTCAGAAATGACTCAGCTGAATCTCTAACTGGAGAAGCCCAGTCTCTGCCAAGGTGTACCAGCTCCAGAGGCTCAGTTGTGATGTGATGACCAGGGGGCCAAGCTGAGGGAAGCCCTTCTGGCTGACTGGTCTGGGAAACTTCCCAGAGCAGGTGGGCTCTGGACCAGGTCAGGAGCATCTCTGAAGGACTGGGGCTTCCAGGGCTGTCAGGCTGGTCTCTATGGACAACTTGCTATCCAGATGCAGACTTCGCCTGTGCATAGCCTTTCTTCCCGGAAACCCCACTAAATCTGCAGAAAGGAACGTGTTCCCTTTCTCCCTCCCTCCCCCTCTTCCTTCCCTCTTTCCTGCTCCTAACCCACAAGGAGTGCTGGAACTTAGCTCAGTGATCGAGTGCTTGCCTAGCACATACAAGGTCCTGTGTTCAAGCCCCAGCACTACCAAGAAAAGTAGATGTGAAGAGGGCAAGTGACTTAGGGACAGAGAAAGACCACAGCCCCAGCTTGCAGTGAAGCCTGTACGCTCCAAGCACGACACTAAAGTGCCCTCCGAGGCAGAAAGTCCTGGCACCTGGGCATGAGGAGCCCTGACAAGCGCATCGAGAGAGGCCTGTTGTCCTCCCCACACAGAGGAGCCAGTGGGCTTTGCACATCTAGAACCCTGAGAAACAAGATGAATATTAGTTAAAAAGACAGAGGGATGATGGGGGCAGTGCACACCTCCCAGCACTCGGAAGGCTTGGGCAGGTTCATGGAGAGTTCAAGGGCAGCCTGGGCTACACAATAAGACCTTGTCTCAAAGAAAATGAACCCAAACTAAAACCAAAACAAAAAACAGAAGGAACCATCCATTACCATATCACCCAGTGATTCTACTCCTAGGAAATGAAAACATATAACCAGACAAAAACTGTACAACAAAATTCATGGTAGCATTAATCACAGTAGCCAAGAGGTGGAAACAACCCGCACACCCATCAACAGATAAAGGGGTAAACAAATTGTGGGATAGAGCGATGCCCTATCATTCACCCACAAAAAAGGAACAAACATTTACAAACTTTTCAACGTGGATGACCTTAAAAATATCATGCTCAGTGAAAGAACCCAGGGACAAAAGGCCACACTGTTCAGAGCAGGCAAATCCATAGAGACAGAAGGCAGAGGTCAGAGGTGGCCAGGGACCAGGGAGTTGCTGATGCCACTATGACTGCTCTTGGGTGCAGGATGTTTTTCCAGGGCGGTGAAGAAATTTGAAACCAGAAAGAGGAGGTGGTTGCACAGCGTTGAGAATAAGGCAGCTTCCAAATGGCTATTGTTATAGTACGTGAACTTTGCCGGTATTACAACAGAAAAACAAAGAAGACCAAGACCTCTGCCCCACCCCTTAGAAGAAAGCTGTGGGCGGAGGCTCTGTTCCTGGATCTGGGTAACAGCCCAATCCACAGACTAGAGGAACCCCACGAACTGTTCCAGAAGTGCTGCACCCGCACCCACATTTGAAAAAGAAGAATGAGCCAGATGTCGTGGCATAGCCTGCAATTCCAGTACTTGGGAAGGTGAAGCGGGACTGCCACGAGTTCAAGGCCAGTCTGGGCTACATAGCAAAACTTTGCCTCAAAGAAACAAGAAAGTCTAAATAAATAGATAGATAGATAGATAGATAGATAGATAAATAAATAAATAAGACAGGAAAACACAGATGAAATCAATTAACCACAATAGCTTCTTAAACCCAGTATAACCAAGGTATTATCATTTCAACATATAACCAGCAGGGAAGTTACTGGTGAGGGATGCTTCATTCTCTTCCGGGCTGCACCTGCACAATCTGGCTTTACTTTACCCGCACGCAGCTGGCTGTACCCCAGGTCTCCTCGGCCCTATGGCTCCAGGTCACCCCTCTGGATGCCACAGCTCTAGAATGTTTCCAACTGGAATCTCGGGATATATCTGAAGAGGTGGAGGGTTTTTTAATTTTGTGGATTTTTTAGTTTATGAGTAAGAACAAAGTGGCTAGAATCCTACTTAGGATCATTCAAACAACCGCCTGAAAAGAGTCCTTAGCTGGCTGTGTGCCCCTATAGTCTCAGCACTCTGGGAGGCTGAAGCAGCAGGACTGAAAATTCAAACCCAGCCTGGGCAATTTAGCAACTCCGAGAGAGTTTGTCTTAAAATTTAAAAAATAGCTGGGCATGGTGGTGCACGCCTGTAATCCCAGCACTCAGGAGGCTGAGGCAAAAGGATCATTGCGAGTTTGAGACCAGCCTGGGCTACAAAGTGAGCTCAAGGCCAGCCTGAACTGCATAGCGAGACCTGCCTCAAAAACCAAAAAGCAAAAAAAAAAAAAAAAAAGGAAATCCAGAGGGCTGGGGATGTAGTTTAGCGTGAAGGCCCTGGATTTGATCCTTACAACTCAGTGCTGAGAGGGGGAGAAAAAGGAATCCTACATGAAACACAGAATTTCCCTGTGACCCAGCAATCCCACTTTTAGGTGCCCACCCAGAACTGAAAGAAAGAGCCAAGTGACGCTTCTGCAGAGCACAACCCTGGTGCTCGCAGCTGCCCAAGACGGCACCCAGCAATGGGGAACAGAGAAGCAAACTTGGGTCATTGCTTGAGCAGCACTTGGCCTGAACAGGAGCTGGGAATTCTAAGCCTGCTACACAAGGATGAGCCTTGAGGACTGAGTGCTGAGCGAACTAAGCCAGTCACAAAAGGGAAGTATCAGGGCCCGGGAGATGGCTCAGTAGGACAGTGCCTGTCTGGCATGTGCGAGATCCTGAGTTCGAGTCCCAGTACCCAAAACAAAAGGCAAATATTGTGGCTCCACATACATGAAGGACTCTAGCCATAGAGACAGAGAGTAAATGCATCTGCCTATGCCTGGGAGGGAGACAGTGGGCAGTTAGCTTTCCATGGATATAGAATTTGTGTTTTGAAGTACAGTGTGGGGGATTGAACCCAGGGCCTTTTAGCTGAGTTACACACCTGACGTTTTTTTTAAAACAGGGTATCACTAAGTCATTGATTTTCCCAGGCTGGGCTTGAACCTGTGCTCCTCCTGCTTCAGCCTACTGGGTGCTGAGATTACAGGCATGCACCACCAGGCGTGCCTGAGAAGTTTTTCCTTAGGGGATGGTCCTTAGCTTTGAGTGATGCTGCACTGGCTCTCAGAAATGTTTCGTGAGTAAGTGAACGACAGACAGACAGATAGATGGACTGACTAACTGAATGGTGAATTAAAGAGTAGAGAAAGAAGGATCCCAGGGAGGGAGGGGCAGAAGAATCAGGAGAATCTTTGGGGTGAGGTGGTGAAGGCACCAGGGCGTGGCTGAAGAGGGAGCAGGACCTGGGGGATGGCAGGGTGTTGGAAGGCACCTGGCTCCGCCCTGCACTGTCACACCAGGATCCCTGCTCATGGCCCAGCTTTCAGGGCTCCAGACCTGCACACATTCACTCTCACATCCAGAAGGTCTGCAGTGAGTCTCAGCTTGGTCACTTGTCCGAGGGGCTCAGGCTTGGTGGGCAGAAACACAGTAGGACTCAGATAAGCCCCAGGGCCTCTGGGGAAGCTGGGGAGGCTGGGGTGGGGGTCTGTCACAGGACCTGGGCCTGCCCTGATTCTGGCAGTTGACTGCAAACAGAAGTTGATCAGGAGCTCTGGGCTGGGTGAGATTCCAGGCTCAACCCCTCCTGCTGCGAGGCCTGGGCCGACTGCACCCTCCTCCAGCCTCTACTCACCAGGCCTGAATGGGGCTCAGGGCAGAGGCACATGGCCCCCAGATTTTGTTGGCAGTGTGACCCCCAGTCAAAGGGAACAAGCCATCTTGGCAAACGATCTTCTACCTGTGGATTCCAGCCCTTGGAGCCGGCTGTGTGCTGCTGACAGGTTGCTGTAGGACAGGGTGGAATCTTCAGTGGTGTCGCACAAAATGCGGAGAACAGATGGCCCAGCTGAAGTGGGCCCAGGAGGACAGGATGGCCTGGCCGGGCCCAAGGAGACTACAGGCTCCAAGGCCTTTCTTTTTAGGCCTTGCCTGTCCTCTCTGCTCCTAATCCACTGATGGGGGGGTGCCAGGCCCATTGGAGAATGAGGCCCGGCCTGGTTCTCCTGTTGGTGACAGCACTGTGCCTGGGCTTTGTGGGGAGGCCCTAAGAAAGCAATGTCATGGTCACGGCGTCACCTTCACCCTGCCCTGCCCTGCCCTGCACCGCCCCGCCCCGCCCCGCCCCACCCTGTCCTGCCCTAGCTTTCTGATCATGAGAAACTTCTTGCTGCCAGCTCCATCCTGGCCCTCCGCTGGCCTTGCAGGTTCTGGGGAAAATGTCCCTCGATAGTGAAATTCACTGGGGTTGTTGGGGAGGAGCAGGGCAGTTCCTTCTCTTTGCTCCCTTAGGAAGCCTCAGGAATGGCACAGTGGTACCCAGCGTAGGCTCTGGGGTTAGTTGAACCTCTCTGTGCCTCAGTCTGGTCTAAAAAGTGGGGATAAGGATAGGACAAACATGATCACCTTGTACCAGGCCCTGTTCGAAGCTTTTCTGAGCTCTCTCTCCCTCCCTCCCTTCCCATCATGGTAAAATATAAGCATAAAAGATGCATTTATCATTTTTATTTTTTATTTTTTGAGATAAGGTCTTACTATGTTACTCAGATTGGCTTTGAATTTCTCGCCTCAAGTGATCCTACTGCCTCAGCCTCCCACAGAGCTGGGACTATGAGCACATGGTAGCATGACCAGTTTCATTTTTACCGTGGCTTAATGGCATCAGGCACAGGCCACAGTTTAGTGACATTGGGCACAGTCACGTTCTTGTGCAGCTGTCACCACCATCCATCTCTAGAACCTATTTATCTTCCCAAACTGAAACTTTTCACCCATTAAGTAATGATCTTTACTCCCCATCTCCAACCTAGCAACACCCACGCTACTGTTTGTCTATAAATACGGAGGCTCAGGAACTTCATGTAAACGGAGTTGCATAGCACTTGTCCTCTCCTGACTGGCGCCATGTCCTCAGGATCCATCATGTTGCAGGATGTGTTTGAAATTCCTTCCGTTTTCAAGGTTACATAGTATTACTTTGCTGGGTAAACCACATCTTGTTTATCTGCACTGGATGGTGACGCATGGGCTGCTTCCATCTTTCGGGTGCTGTGAGCAATGCTGTTGTGAGCACAGACACACAAGTGTTTATCATGTCCCTGCACTCCATGTTTTGGGTACGTATATGGAGATGGAATTGCCGGGCATATAATTCCGTTTCTTTGTTCCACGGGGTGGGTGTATCATTTTACATGTGCCCTGTGCAAAGTCCCAGGGCTCCTGACTTTTTTTTGGTACCAGGAATAGAATTTAGGACCTTGTGGTTGCCAGGCAGGCGCTGTGCTGCTGAGCTACATTCCCCAGCCCTATCTTGCACCCCAGTCTGACTCCATCCTCAGGAATGCTATCCCAGCACCCCTGGCAGGTACCTGGCAGAGTGTTATAGTCCTCTGACCTTCCCCATCTCTGCTCTGTCTGGCCAGGTGGCTTTGGGGACAGAGAGGATGAGAGAGGCCAGCCTGGAGTAAGGTTGTCCTTAGTAGGTCAGGCTATGGGACAGTCAGACCCTGGGGTGGGAGGCTCCCTGCTCCCTGGGTCCCATCCTGCCTTGCTGCCTGAATTTGCTCCCCACCCCCGCCAGAGTTGATACCCTCAGCGGGGCAAGTCCTGAGAACTGGCTTATGCACTGAGATCTAGTGTTCTTGAAGTGGTAGCATAGCACCCAATGAGTGGCCTGAGCCTCGGCCCATGTGCACTACCCCGGTGAAGGTCACACTTCTGGGCCCTGTCCTGGCATCCTCCTGTGGTCCTGGGAAGGCCCAGCCTCTCTCTGAGCCCCAAATCTTCACCAATGTAAAGGGGGCAATCCGCTGCTCAGTGGCTGCCAGAGACCCTCTCAGCTAGTGAATATAGTGACCTGAACTGTAGGCTTTAGCATGCACATGTTTATCTGATGTGGGCACTACCCCTGGAAGGACACATGGTTCCTATTTGCATCTCACAGGGGGGGAAACTGAGGCATAGAGAGGTTAAATGGCTCAAAGCCATAATAATAGCAGAGTTCAAACCCTGTCACCTTATTTATTTATTTATTTTTGTCTTTTTGAGACAGGGTCTTTGTGTTGGTTTTGGGGTTATTTTGCAAGGGGAACAGTATAATACAGGACACATATTTTATAAGATTATTTATACTAGTCACCCAGAGAATCATATATAAGAGAGTGTGGGAAATCTATCTATACACTAAGGCCAAGGAATGTAGCTGAGGGCCTGGATCCCACAGAAATGTCCTGCATGAGTACAGCTGAAGACCTAGAACTCATAACAGTGCCTCCCATGGGTCCACCGGGAGGCCTAGAGCCCGTAACAATATCTCATTCAGGCCTGTTTCATGGATCTACACTAGGAAGGCCCAAAGGTCAGTGGTGGAATCTAGAAAGTCTGTGCCAGCGGGATGAAGGATCTGTGCTAGCAGGCTGAGGGATCTGCACTAGAGCCAAGAAGCGATGCTCAGAAGAACCAGAGCTCCTCCAAAAGGTACCACAGCCAGCCTCAGCAACAGTGAGATCCCGAGCTCCTGCGATGATCAAGATGGCCGAGTTCCCATCAGGGAAGCCAACCCAGCAAGCTTCTCCAGGAGACCAGCAGGGCATCATCTTCCCCTTCGGAGCCAGGAAACAATACTCAAAGTGAGGACCAGAGCTCTCCCAAAGTGAACCAAAGCCTTTCTCAGTGCCAAAGGAGGTCCTGAGCTCCTCAGAGGCTGAAAACAGCCAAGTTCATCAGGAAAGCCAGCATGATGAGCTCCTCCAAAACAACCATGAGAAACTTGAGGCCTAGAACTACCTGCTCCTCACAGCTTCCACCAGCGCCCAACAGCCTTTCAGCTCCCAATAGCCTCCTTCTCCTATTCTAGTTCTGCCTCTTATGCTGCTGGCAACAATCTCCAGGTGGGCCTCCCACACCCAGAACCATGCTTACTCAGTTCAGCTGTGGGTTATAAGTTGATCACCAGTTATCTTTTTTCTTTTTTTTTTTTTTTTTGGCAGTACTGGGGATTGAACTCAGGACCCTGCGCCTGCTAGGCAGGCGCTTATTCCACTGAGCTATATCCCCAGCCCTGATCACCAGTTATCAATCCACTACAGTCTTGCTATGCAGTTCAGGCTGGCCTTGAGCTCACTTTGTAGCCCAGGCTGGCCTCGAACTTGCAGCAATCCTCCTGCCTCAGCCTCCCCAGTGCTAGGATTATAGGAGTGTGCCACCATGCCCCGCCCATTATTTTATTTTTATTTTGAGTGTCACTAAGCTTCCCAGACTGGCCTGGAACTTGGAATCTTCCTGCCTCAACTTCCTGAATGGCTGATATTAATGCTACGTCCTGGAGCTGCCAGAATCTTGGGACCACCTGAGCCCTAGCAAGAACCAGCTTTCTCAAACTCAGCTCTCAGAAGTACACAGGAGCAGCCAGAAGGAAACCAGGCTCTATGAACTGGAGGACAGGCCACAGACAATAGGCCATGGGGGGATGAATCCTCTGCCAGCATCAGGCCCCGTGGGGGGAAAGGTAGACAGGTGAATGGCCAGGATGGCAAGGTCTGGAAACTGAGTCACAGCACAGCCTCAGGAACCTGGGGGAGGTGGTGGAAGAACTCAGCCAAGTTCTGGAAGAACCTTCGAACAGATAAAGGAACACCTTACCCCCTCGGTCCCCGGCGTCGGGACTAGGATTTCCAGGCACCAGGGCTGCTCTCTGATAAGATAAGGAGAGCTGGCTTGTGAAAGAGGGAGTGCCACATCACAGGAGGCATGTAAGCAGCGTGCCATGGCACTAAGGGGGTGCTGGGAATTCCCAGATGACCCTGAGGCCCTCCCCGTTCACAGGCCTGAGCGCTGGGAGCCGCACCTGGCAGGTCTGTGCTGGAGTGTGTGTGGGTTAGAGGGTCAGTGACTGAGACCTGTTGTGCCAGCTCAGTTCCTGGGAGGTAAGGCGACCTCCTAGCCTTTTTCTGTGGTCCAGCCCAGATTTTGTGGGTGAATTTTGTTCTTTCTGCTCCACCCACTGGTCTGGCTCTAGACCCTGGCCCAGGGTTCCTAGCAGCACCTGGGTTTACCAAAATTCCCAATTGTCAAACCAACCAGGGAAGCTAACCCCTTGCAGGCCACCTCTGGGCCCATGGGCTTTAGGCTTTGACAAGTGAAGACAGACTGGATATCCCAAAGTCACCTTAGGCCCAGTGTTCCCTGGGGCCCCTGGGCTGCCAGCTTCAGGCTTGGCTTAGTGCCCATGAGCACAAAGCCTGAACTTCAGTGACCAAGGATCTAAGGCTATTGTTGAGTAGATGGGTGGAGTTGGTGTCACTGGCAGGCCCCCAACTCCGTGCAGCAGAGTTGGTGCTGGTGCTGGAGAGGCAGGAAAGAAGTCTAAGGAGCTGGCACCACCCTGCCTGGGCCTCACCCTTCCTACCCTGCCCTCCCCTCAGTGACCCTGTGGAATGTGGTCATGTGAGTTTGTGGGGAGTGCCCAGTAAGGCTTTGTGGGTCCCAGGGTGTGCCCGCTGTGTACACATGGGTGTCTCTGTGTGTAAGGTCGTGGGCTGTGTCAGGTGTACATGTGAGTGACACAAAAGAAGGGAGCCCCTCGGGCACACCGGAGGCAGGAGTTTGTGTGGACTGAGAGCCTAAACCTAGCTGGGGCCACTGGTGTGACTCAGCCAGGTCCCCTCAGCAGCACCCCAGCAGGCCACCCTCCTGGGCCAGTCACGGCTCAGCTTTTGCCTAGGAACCTGGATGGCTCTCAGCATCTGGGCAACCTCTGAGCCTGCAGGGGTCCTCTCCACAAGGACCTCCCTGAGCATCCCCCAGCCCCTGCTGTGACCAGCCCTCCCTTGAATCCACAGAGCACCCTCTCACCTGCTGACTTTGCTCTCCTAGTCCTTGGCCTGGATGTTGTTTTCCTCTTCTACTGTGTTTCAAAGTCTGTCCCACCTTCCCAGCCTGGCAGAGACCCTGCCTGCCATTCCTCACCTGAGTCCTGAGCCCCTGAGATCCGGGTACAGCCCTCCCCAAGGAGCATGTGCATTGCGCATGCGCGTGTCCTTGTACACAGTGAGACTGTACATGCACACCAGTGTCCACACACACACACCGGTGTCCCCAGACACACCTATACCTCCATGTTTACACATGCGTGTACCTGCTCACACATCCACACACAGATGCCACACTCACGTTCGCATATGTACACACTCATAAACATACAGCATGTTCCTGAGAATTTTAGGAACCCCTCAAGGAGTAGATCTTTGTTCAATCCATTGCCCCTACATGACAGGGCTTGGAACTGAGGCTTGTAGGGAGGAAGACACTTGTCCAAGGTCACCCAAGCAGGGACACCCAACCTGGAGGCCCAGGGGCCCTGCCCTAAGGACTCTGTCCCCAAATACCACCTAGAAGCCAGGGTGGAGGCTCTCATCCCAGTGCCCCAAGAGCTCACAGCAGGGCCAGGTGAGCCCAGGTCCTATACACCACCTGGGGTGGGCCAAGAAGAAACAGCTCAGGAGAGACTGGAGAAGTGGCATTTGAGCTGGGCCCTGGAAGCTGGGATGGGGACTGGGATGGTGGCATGGACACTCAGAGCCCAGGCTGGGAAGGCCATCCAGGTGCGCAAAGGCCTTGAGCTGGAATTCTAACGGAGCTTGAGTAAAAGGCCTCTGAAAGCCAAAGTCCTTTCAGGGGCCTGCAGGGAGGTGAGCTATCTGGGCTGGATCTTTTTATCTATGACCTATGAATCTGTATCTATCTTTCTGTCTATAATGAAGCTTAGGGCTGAGCTAGAACTAGTTAGGCCTCAATAGCCATTTTATTTTACTTTATTTATTTAGTTAGTTTTTTTGGAGATAGGGTCTCACTATGTAGCACTGGCTGGCCTTGAACTCCACAGCAATCCTCCTGCCTTGGCTCCTTTTTTTTTGCAGTACTGGGGATTGAACTCAGGACCTTGAGCTTGCAAGGTAGGCACTTATGCCACTGAGCTATATCCAGCCCATGCCTCAGCTTCCTGAGTGCTGGGATTACAGATGTCTTATTTTTGATGCTGGTATCAAATTTCTGTATACTGGGCAGGTACCCTACCACTGAGCTATGACCCCAGTCCCAGAGTTAAGCCTTGAAGGATAAGCAGCTTTTCCAAAAAGGCTTTCTGGGCAGGGCTTACATAAGCCAGGTGCAGGGGTGAGAAGAGCTGGAGAATCTGCAGTCTTTTTGGAGGTCTGACTGATGGGGCTTGGGTGGGGCTCAATGGAGAATGGATGGACCAGTGAATGGAATGGGGTGGGGGAGAGGGTGAGGAGGTCCGCTGACTTCAGCTGTGACCAGGAAGAAAGGAGACCAAACACTTGTTGAGATGTGGCCCTCACAGCACGGTCAGGAGACTCCGCCTGGAAACCCCAGAGCTGTGGTACAATGTCCCAGAGAGAGTGGAATGTAGTCCCTGCCAGGCCAGGCAGCAGCTACTGAAGGGTAACAGATCTAGCAATTGTTCCCAGAGCCAAATCAGCACCAGGTGAAAGGGGACGGCAGGGCTGTAAGGTGACACCGCCCAGGGCTGGCTAATCTTGTATCTGGGTTTCTCCCAGGCAGGGCTCAGCAGACTCTTTTTCAGCCAGGGGCTCAGGAGGAGATGGGGTGGGGACCACCTATCAGGCCTGGCCCCTGATAGCCTCTCTGAGGAGAGGAAGTGGGTGGGGGAGGTTGCAGAGACCCGGGGGTCACTGGTGTCCCCAGGATGCCAGGGCAGTGATTCTTTCCTCTCTGCAGATGGGGAAACACAGGCTGATCAGGACACACACTGGAGCTGAATTAGAATCCAGATCCCAATTACTGAGGGATTCAGATTCAGATTGCTGGGTCCCCTCTGGGTGCCAGGCCAGCTTGTGGGACCCCTGTATTCTCTGGATGGCCAGCTCTCAGAGGGGGGCTCTGGGTACCGTAGGGGCGGTGTTGGCAGGGCTCTGCCAGGGCCTGGCTGCGTGTGACTGAGCAAGTCACTTGTCATCTCCTCTCACCGCACAGCCCCAGACTCAGAGCGAGCGTGGGGGAGGGCGGAGGCGGACTTTGGTATGGCCCTAAGCAAGGCATCGGCCCCCCTTCCCAGGCCTCCCAAGAAGCTTGGGAATCTGGAAAGGTCGAGAAAACAAAGCCCTGAGTGGGGAGAGGACCAAAGGCAACCTCCCAGCAGCCTCCAGAAGCCCCCGCCCTGGGGAGGGCAGGACAGTCCCACTCTCTCAGCCACAGGATGGTGGGGGGCAAGCGAGGGAGCACCCTGTCTCCTACTGCAGCCTTTGAGCAGGGTTTGGGACCCCGGGATATATGAGAATGTTCTGTATCTGATTTTAAAAACCAAAAGGGGGGTGGGGAATTAGCTGGTGCCATCCCCAGCGCTGAAAATAAATAAATAACCCCAAAGGCAACCGAGCTCTAAGTACAGTGGACTGGATCTGGGATCACAAGAAAATGGCTTTGCAATGAGAAACACACCTATCATGACAGATACTCAGAAGGACTGGGTGGCTGTGGCATTGACTTCCTTCTCACTGGTTGTCTTGTGGTTGTTTTAAACTTACACTATGTGTAGCTATAATCTATTCACTTAAAATCATTAGCATGAGGGGCTGGGGATATAGCTCAGTGGTGCAAGCACTTGCCTGGCAGGCACAGGTCCTGAGTTTGATTCCCAGTACCCCCCCATACATTAAAGAGATATGTGGTGGCACATGCCTGTAACCCCAGTGTGTTGGGAGTTTGAGGCAGGAGGATGGCAAGTTTGAGGCCAGCTTCAACAGTTTAGCTAGACTCTGCCTCAAGAACAATGACAATCAAAGGCTAAAAAGGCACATTCAGCCTGCTCAGACCTTGTCCCTGACCTGTAGGGCACACAATTCTGAGGGCAACAGAGCTTTTCAGGTAAAGAAGAGTCGGCCCAGACTCTATGCCACAGCCAGGAGCTACAGACCGAGAAAGCCCTTTACCTGGGGTAAGTCTCAGACCCAGGCCTCCTGGTTTCCTGGCCTGTCCCTGTCCTGTCACCTTTGAGCTTTGCTGGGAGCAGTGGAAATGGTGAGATGTGGTGTTTTGTGCCCAGCTGGGTACATGAAGGGGCCAGTACCCAGACTTTCATGATGCCCAGAACAAGGCCAATGGAGGAAAGCAGACCTGAGATGCCCGTACTTCCATCGCAGGCAGAGAAGCGCCAAGCTGCTGTAGGAGGCAGGGGCAAAGTGGGCAGGAGTCCCAGGCAGAGGGCTCCTACGAGCCCCTGAGAGCAGGATGAGGACAGAGAGCCCCTGGAGATGCAGGTGGGGCAAGGGAAGCCAACATTGGAGGCAGGGTGTAGGACAAATCAGATTTTGGGGTGATGTGCTCAAAATGGTGGTGAGCCAGGAATGGCTCTATTTTCAAATAGTTTTTTTGGGGGGGTACTCAAAAGAAAATGTTCCTGGACATGTGAAAATGACATGAAATTCGAATTTTAGTGGCCATAAATAAAGTTTTATTGGAACCCAGCCCTGTTCATTCCTTTACATATGGTGTATGGCTGATTTTTTTTTTTTTTTTTTTTTGGTCTTTTTGAGACAAGGTCTCACTATGCAGTTCAGGCTGGCCTTGAGCTCACTTTGTAGCCCAGGCTGGTCTCAAACTCCCAATGATCCTCCTGCCTCAGCCTCCCAAGTGCTGGGATTACAGGCGTGCACCACCATTCCTGGCAACACCAGTGCTATGGAACTGGACAAATTCATTCATTTCACGTGTTCATTTTATCTTATGGGAATGCAGTCTTGGTGTTTAAAACGGAAAAGGCAGATACTTAGAAGGACTGGGTGGCTGTGTCACTGACTTCCTTTTCACTGGTCATCTTGTGGTCGTTTTAAACTTACACTATGTGTAGGTATAATCTATTCACTTAAAATCATTAGCATGAGGGGCTGGGGATATAGCTCAGTGGTGCAAGCACTTGCCCGGCAAGCACAAGATCCTGAGTTTGAGTCCCAGTACCCCCCCAATATACATATGTGAGGCAAAATCACTAACACATTAAAGAGATATGTGGTGGCACATGCCTGTAACCCCAGTGTGTTGGGAGTTGGAGGCAGGAGAATAGCAAGTTTGAGGGCAGCCTCAGCAATTTAGCTAGACTTTGCCTCAAAAACAATAAACATTTTAAACGTATGGCTGATTTTCTATTACAACTGGCAGGTTGAATAGTGATGCCAGAGACCATGCAGCCAGCAAAGCCTAAAATATTTACAATCTGGCCTTTATAGAAAAGTTTGTCCACCTATGGCTTAAGAGTCTCCGGGAGAGGAGAGAGGAGGGGATGGGTTGGGACGCCGGAGGAGGCAGGGCCAGGTCACCAGAACTTGAGCTGAAACTAAGAGGAATCCATGCAGGATTCACGGGTGCACTGAGAGCGGGAAGACCAGCTCAAGGTAGCACCGATGCCCTTGGGTACATCAGCTTGGGCACAGTCCGAGTGGTCTCCTGGGTGTCTGCCGGTGGCCCTGGGCGCGCACTCAGTAGGGCGCGCGCTCAGCAAGCCTTGCACATGCTGCGGAAGTGACTATACCCAGCGCTCCGAGCGATCGGAAATGGTAAATGGCGACCAGAAATGGTAAGGGCGGGAAGAGTGGTAGGCATGCGGAGGACGTTTCCAAGCCAAGGGAGAAATGGCGCAAGGAACCAGGATGCAAACCCAAGCACTTTAAGTTTAGGAGGCGAGCGAGACGGCCTAGGCCTAGTGTTCACGGGGTCGGTTGATTTACTCAGGAGCCACCCAGAGGGCACGTGGTGGTGGAGGTAGTCTGAAGGGCACGGCGGGTACACTGGAGTCACCATATTCAACTGGACACCCAGATGTGCGCGGACACCGTGAGAGTCCTGTACCACACACCCGCCACAGGGCCAGGCTTCCGCACAGGGCCAGGAACGTGTTTACTGAATCACAGCAGCAGGTACTAGCGCACTCAATCCAAGACCCAGTCCTAGGCACGCGCTCATCCACGGGGTGTGTAGGCATCCTCGGTCCAGGTGCACACTGCAACACAGACGTGCACGTCCACGCACACTGGGGACGACCCGGGCATATGCCGGGCTCACACAGCGCCAAGCACATCGCAGAAAGCGGACACACACAGCTGGACACGCAGCCCCACGCGCACGGCCGACACGCGCCAGGCCCGGCCCCGCCTCCCCTCACCCACCCCCGCACACACACTCCGCACAGGACGCCCGGGCCGTGGGCCGGCGCACGCTCGGTCACAGGCAGGGCGCGCGCGCACTCACACATCGGATCGGAGCACACGCGGGAGGCGCGGCGCGCGGCGGCCCGAGCCCGCGGTCCCAAGCGCCCCCAGCCCGGCCCGGCGCGGCGTGTTGCGCGGGGGCGGGGCGGGGGCCGGAGCCGCCGGGGCCGGCGGGAGCGGGCTCCTCCGCGAGCAGCGCTCGGCCTCGCCGCCGCGCCCCCCGCTCCCGCCCGCACGCCGCACCCCCGCTGCCGCCGTCGCCACCCCGGGGTGCAGTCGAGCGGCCGCGCCGGGCCCGCGGGACGGGTGGAGGTGGGGTGGGGGGCGGGGATCGAGGCCAGGCCGGGGCCGCACCGCCTGCGATGCAGGGCGCCCGCCGCCGCCGCCGGTGCCCGGGATGGGGCGAGAGGCTGCGGCGGACGCTTGCATCTCCCCACCGGGGGCCCCGGGGACCGCGGAGCCGCCGCCGCCGCTGCTGCCGCCGCTGCTGAGATCCGGCGGGCGATGGGTGAGTTGACCCCGGCGTCCGAGGGTCGCCCCGCAGCCCTGTAGTCCCGTACCCGCGGAGCCCCCGCGCCGTTCCGAGCGCCCCTGCTGGAGCGCGGCCTTGGGGGCAGGGGCGGGATGCGGGGAGCCGCTCAGCGGCGCCCCCTCCCCCCACCCGGCTGCTCTCAGGCCCTCAGGGCAGCTCCGCGGCGCGCCGACCCCTCCCTGGCAGGGCGGAGGGCGTCCCGAGGCGCGGGGCCCGAGCCTGGCTTTGTGCGCCGCCCCCCATCCCGGGCTCTGGCGCGGCGGGCGCGGGTCTGGGGGCGGGAGGCCTGAGCGCCCGCCTTCCCCACCCTCGACCTGGGGCTGCTGCTGCGGCGGCGGCGGTGGCTGCGGCGAGGCCCAGGCGCGGTCGGGGTTCTGGGCGGGTGCGGAGGCTGGAGCTGGAGCTGCCCATGGGGACCAGGCAGAGGCGGGTACTGAAAGAGCCCCCCACCTTTTCCTGGGGGTGCTCCCGCTCTTTGCACTGCACTGCCCAGGGCGGAGGAGGAATTCTAGCTGGGGAAGGGAGCTATAAATATCTGCAAATAGTGAGTTCTGGAACCGCGGTGGGGAGGGGAGCGCCTGGTTGTGTGTGTATATGTGTGTTGGGGGGGGATGCTTGAGCCTGGGCGCGGCGACAGGAGATGCGAGCAGCTCAGCCAACCCTGTTGGCCAGAGGTCGGACGACACCTACAGGGGTTGTAGGCAGGAAGGCTACCCCAGTGGGATTCCTCCATGGTTCCCCCCTTCATTCCTCTTCACATCAGTCCAGATGAGCCCCCTTAGAGATGGTGGTGGAGGGCACTGTCATGTCAACCAGAGAAGCTCTGTTATTAAAGGGCCAGGCTCTGGGCCAAGCATAAGGATGCCCGGGAGAGCAAGACACCCGCCCTCCTCCTCAGCTGGCAACCCGAGTTATTGATGCTACCGAGTTAAGGAGATAGGCAGGGGTCCTGGGAAAGTTTGAAAGAGGGACTCTCAGCCCAAGGGGGAGCGAGAGCTCACCGGAAGCGATGATACTTGGAAAGTGGAAGCGTTTGCTGGGTAGAGGGCGCCAGGAAGGGCATTCTGAGCAGAGGGAATAGCAGGAGTGAGGGCTGGGAGGTGGGGGTGACTGTTGCCTGTTGAGAGATGGAGGTGGGGGATTATCGGGCGCTGAGAGATGGAGCAGGGAGCCCAGGCTGACTGGCAGGAAGGCCAGGTGGAGGCGAGGTGGCAGGCCACACCAGGGAGCTGGCACAGGCCCTTGAGGACAGCAGGGAGCAGAGGCAAGGCTGGGAGCAAGCAGACTGACTCAGCCAACCATGGGAGCAGAGCTGCCCAGACGCCTCAGGTGGTCAGGGCTGCTGTGTGCATCTGGTTATCCGTTCTACAAAGCAGCAGAAATTCGGCCTTCTCAGCCTCAGTCTCCACCTCTGGCAAATGGGAAGAATCCTCCACAAGATTTACCTGTAAATGGAGGATGCACCGTGCCAGCAGGAGTCTGGGCCAGCATCACTGAGGGCTGGCAGTGCTAGGGCTCCTGGTAGGGCGGGGTGTGAACTGAGGGAGCCAAGGCTGGGGAATCTGAGATAAGCAGGGAGCAGTGGTGGGTGGTGGGGTGGTCTCCATCACTGTCCTCTCTTACCCCGTGGGCACCCACCACCCTTTGCCCCCACCCAGTGAAGATATTTGGGGTATGCTGCTCTGCTCCCCAAGACCGAAGCCTGTAAATGCCCTGTTGCAGAAGTTGCCCATAATGCACTCTCTCCTCCTAGCCAGCACCTTCAGCGTGGGAATCAGGGTTCCCTTCTAGAAGCTTCTTCAGACATTCGGGCCAAGAAACACGAAGTCTTCACGTGAATGGTACTGTGCTGGGTAGTGAGGACGAAGGCCTTGCCCTCAGGAGCTTAGGACCCTGTTGGACAGTAGATCCTACTGGCCACTCTCTGTGTGCCCAGCCCCATGCTGGCTGCCAGGGACAGGGCAGGAGTCATTAAAAACAGATTCCAGATCCAGGGTGGCCTGGTTCTATCCCTGTCTCTGCCACTTCTTAGTGTGACTGTGGTCTAGTGACAATGCAGCTCTGTGCTTGTATTTAAAATCAGAATGGCGTGTGCTGTTAGTATTAGACACGCTGGGTGTCGTTTCCCCTGGGCATTTACTGCCTCCTTTCAGGAGCCCGCCTGCAGATACATTATCACAGCCCAGTGTCTCCTGACTGTGGCCCAGTGGCCAGGACCTGCCTTCCTGTATCACCACTCCAGCATGGGCCACCGGTATGCTGGGATCTGGCTTTCTGGGAAGATAAAACCCCCATGAGTAGTGCTGGCAGATTCCTGTGGAGTAAATCTTCCCACCATACCTAGTAAGAACCTCCCGGCAGGAGGTGACACACATGAGCTTTGGCTCCCAGCCCTTCTGTAGGTGCCTAATGATGGCAGAACAGGAGGAATGGCCGAAGAGACTGTTGGTCAGGTGGACTTGGGTGCTGCCCGGCAGTGCTGTAGATGAAGGGTTGGTAAGGGAAATGCTGGAGGCTAGAGGCCGCCCTAACAGCTAGCCGTGGGGCAGAGGGTAGAGGGGGCAGAGGGCTCATGGTGTCTTGAGTCCACCCCAGTCCTCTGTACGCTCCTCCTAAGGGCTCCCCTGAACTTCAGCTTGGCCTTGGGTTTGCACAGGGTGACCCAGGTGGAGCCCATGGTTTGGCCTGACCAAGCTCTTACCCAAATTGGCTTCCAGTCCTTGGCTTATGCTTTTTCCTTTTCTGTTCCTTTCTGCCCCTTCCTCCGTTCCCTGGAACTCTGTTACCTGTCAGAAGCTTCCTCATGTACCGGCTCCATGATGCCAGCCCTGCATCCCAAATCACAGACCCTCCCTGCTCTGCTGTCGCCCTGTCTGTATGCAACCCTCAGTGGGCACATGTCCCTACAGAAGCCCATGCCAGAGGACCATGGGGACCCTCTCTGCAGAGGGGACAGCAACTTGCACTGAGCACCAGTGGCTCAGGGAGGCCCCCAGTGAATCCTGGTTCCCAGCTGAGGACTCAGAGAGCACGTGCCTGTCTCTTTAGTGATCCTGATAGGTGACAGAACAGAGGTACCCTGGTAGCCTTGGTAAATAAGTGAATGAATGAGTGAATGAGTGGCCCCCAAGGCTAGGCCTCGCTTTCCTGCACTTCACACCCCTTCCCCATCCTAGCAGAGAGGAATGACCCTCCAGAGGGCAGCTTCCCACCACAGATAGAGACAGGGACCCTGTTTGGTAGGGGTTGTTGTCCTTATCTCCAAGGAGGGGACAGGAGGCTTTGGCTGGGAGCAGGCTTGAAATACACTTGTCCCTTGTGGTCTAGGGTAGGGCTGAGCAGGGGCCCCACTGCCTTGCCCATAGCTTGGGAAGTTTGCAGAATTCTAAAATACTTTTCCTGTGCTGCCTGAAGTGGAAATCCCTCCCCCTACCCCGTTGGTGCCCTTGCTTTCATCTTTGGTATAAAAATAAAATTGGAAAAGTAGAAATGGTTCACACTGAATTTCTTCATTGTTTTAAGAACTTAGAGCTTATTTGGCTCAAATCTTGGGTTCTCACTGCAGTGGAAATCCTCTGGGGTGGAAGGGTGAGGGGCAGGATAGGAGGTGGCAGCCTGTGCAGATGCATAGACCTCTGCGGGGCCTGCTTCCTGCTGCCTGGGAACTTTGCAGGAGGCTGGGAGTCTCCAGAAGGAATAGCACAGAGCCAGGGGTCTGAGTGAGGAGGAAGTGCCCTCTGTGGCTCTGGGCCTTTGGCTGCAGACACTGAGATTTTGGGGTGCTTCTCCCCACCTCCATCTCCAAGTCAAGTTGTAGTAACATGCTTCTGTTTGTGGAGTACTTACTATGTGCTGGGCAAGGGCCAGGAACTGTGTGCATTACCCTAGCTGTGTTTTGTAACTCCTGTGTGTAGGTGCTATTTTTATCCCCATTGGGCAGTGGGGGATGCCTGGCATTGGGGGCTCATAGCCAGGAAGTATGGTGCTGGGATTGTGCTGAACCCTCAGGACTCCTGAGCCTGTTGGGGCTGCCTGTCTGGCCCCCTTGGCCACCCAAGCCCACCCCTTCTCTCCCTGTGGGCACCATGAGCTTCTGGGGGGCCTGTTCTTAGAGCCCTGACCTCCCAAACCCAGCCACCTGTGAGCTTCCTGGTCCTCATGCAACTGCCTCCCTTCCCACTATCTCTGGAAGCCCCATTGGGCCTCGGCAGGGCAGTGTGGGGAACACATACACTCCCCAGGGCCCCCTCAGTCCCTGTGCATCAGCATCCCACCATAGCAGGGCTGGGAACCCATGGCTTTAAAAACACTGTTCTAAGCCAGTTGTGGTGGCCCATACCTGTGATCCCTGTCCTTTGGGAGGCTGAGGCAGGAGGATTTCCAGTTCGAGGCCAGCCTGGGCAACTTAACAACTTAATGAGACCCCAGTACTACAAAAACGAAAAGCTACCGTGGAGATTCCAAGACCTGTGGACTCCAAGAACCGCTGCCCAGTCTCATGAACTCCAAGCTGCCCTATGAGACCCCTGCTCTCCACATATTCTCCACCTTTGTTCCCGGCTACCAGATGTCCACACACCATGCTGTTCCCACAACTTCCAGAGCTTTTCCTATGCACCGTGGTGCTGCCTCTTCCTGGGGGCTGGTCCTGAGTCGGCTGTGACCCTGCCGGTTGACCCCTGGCAGACCCCTGGTTGGTGATTCTCTTGCTACAGAACTTGGGGTGAATCGTGGTGGGTGAATGGTGGTGGCCACCCCAGGAGAAGGGCCGTGTCTGTGAGGTCTATGTGTGCCAAAGACAGGAAGGGCTGGCTCTGCGCCTGGCTGGTAGGCAGCATTGATAAAGACTTCTTAAGTATTTGTTGGATGGTGTTGTGGGTGGGGGAGAGCCATTTCCCGAAAGGGCACAGATTGGCTGATCCAGGCAAAGGAACTGGTTTTTTTTTTTTGTACCGGTAATTGATTTTTTTTGTTTTTTTTTTTTTTTTTTTTTTTTTGGCGGTACTGGGGATTGAATTCAGGACCCTGCGCCTGCTAGGCAGGCGCTTATTCCACTGAGCTATATCCCCAGCCCCAACATTTTGGTTTTTGTGTGTGTGTGTGTGTGTGTGTACCGGTAATTGAACTCATGACCTCAGGCCTGCCAGGCAGGCACTTAGGCCACTGAGCTATATCACTGGCCCCTGGGCGAAGGCACCTTACTGGAAGACACCTTACTGAGTACTGCCCAGGACTGTGATCATAACTCATCTCTGTAACACGAACGGGACTAAGATGCAGAATTTTCCAGTGTAATCTCATGTTAGTATCTCAGGAACCATAGGCAGTGGTGCCAAAGTGATGCTCATCCCTTTATGTGGAAATTGAGACCCAGGGGAGGAGACACATTCCACACATACTTCATTCTCGCAGTGGGGACAAGGGGACACCTCTGCCTTCTCACTTGTGCTCTACCTTTTCACTGAGGCGGCTTGGAAGAGGGGAGGAGCTTGGCAGGGGGTTATGGCTGTGTAAGTGACCCCTGTTGGGACAAGCCTTAGCCGGATCCAAACCTCAGGGTAGAAGGGTCCTAGAACCAGGTCTCCTAAGGCTGAGGGGCCTGGCTGGCTACTGCTATACGAGTGTTGGGAGCCACGCGTAAGCACAAGCTGCACCCATCACCAGATACTGTGGTCCCCCAGGCACTTGTGGTGGGGCATGGAGGGTGATGTGCCCACATTCTTGGGGTGATGGCATCAGCTCCCCCATCCCCAGAACTTCAGGGGCTGGGTTTCCTGAGACCTTCCAGCTACTGTCTCAGAGCATCCTTCCCTCTATCAGGCATGGCGCTGGTTTGGCGTCATCCTTCCTCTGCGAAGCTATGCTTGGTCCCTGTGGGATGGTGAGAGTGCTTGGGTAGGCTGGGTCTGCTGAGGCCGGGGGAGACAGGTAGGCCACACTGCTGGACCAGGAGAGCCAGGTGGAGGTCAGTAGGCCAGTGGCAAGGCTCACTTCACTGCTTCTGTATTTCTCTTGTTCTTGTTCTTGGTATCGGGAGTCAAACTTAGGACCTTGCACTTGCCAGGCAGGGGCTTGTGCTGCTGAGCTACATCCCCAGTCCTGCTTCTGTATTTCAATGGTAAAAGAAGATACTGGTGAGGATGACAAACATCCTGCTGGCGCAGCTCCTGTGAGCACCTACCCATCACAGCTGAGTCCTGAGAGAGGACCCGGCTCTGGGACCCTCTTGGCCAGGTGAACCTGCCCATTTTGCAGGAGGAACATTGAGTTCCCAGGGCAGTTTGGAGAGAGGCTGGCAGTCTCCTGGGAGGGCTGTGGGAGGCTCCTTACGACTCTGTGCCCGCTTCCCCTGTTCCCAAGCTGGGGCGTTTTCTCTGTCAGACCTAGGTCGGTTCTGGGGGTGGACGAGAAGGGGCAAGGATGGCAGACTCCCCTGGGCTCGAGCTCCTGTCCTGTAGTGCAGAGAAGGACAGAGCTTGAGAGAGAAAAATGTGTGTTGTCCCAAAGCTGGCAGGAAATCCGTGTAGATGGTTCGTTCCAGCACAGAGGTACAGGGGCCGGAAAGGACGCCAGAACGTAGGCCAGAGCAAGTCCGGAAGACAGGAACCGTTTCTTTCAACCTGTTCTCTGAGTTCCTTTATAGCCTCCCAAATGAAGTGATATTTTAATGGCAAGAGAAAGGAAAGGTGCTGCAAGAATAGCCAGCCCCCAATAGCACTATTTTGTCTGATTCTGGGGCCACCACGTAGGGGCAGCTTCTAGAGTGACCAGCCATGGGCTTCCGGTGTAGGAGTTGCTTGGCCCCAGGCATTGCCCAGGGTAGGTGCACCTGTGGCGGACAGCCTGTGTTTCCCTTGTTTGGTGAAACTGGGTCATGGGTGTCCAGGCTGGAGGCTACTGGGGTGCCGTCCCAAGAATTCCATCCAGACACCTCTGACCTCCTTCCTGCGGCCTCACCTGGCATTTCTACTTTTGTCCCTGCCCCCCGTGTTCCAGCCTCTGAGGTCATCGCCATCTGTTCTCTGTGTGGCCCTCACTCCCTGCCTCCTGGCTGTTGCTAATTGTGGGTCGCCCCACTTCTGGAAAATCAGCCACACCATTCCCCTTGGGGAAGCCATTCCTGCTTCTCCCAGCTAGAGGTAGCCCCCAGGGCAGGGGCCACAGCTGTCTCTTTCACTGCCGCTCCCAGTGCCACAGGAGCGGTGCCATGGGGGTGTGGTCATCACTGTTGGCTGACATCTTCCTGGATGCTGGCCTCAAAGCGCCTTCCTCCGTCCTGCCTGGGGGATTCTACCTGCAGTCACATCGTTTGTGATCCTGTCGCAGCCTTGATTCTGGCTGCAGACCCAGTCTCTCCCCTGACTTCCGACTGTGCCTGGTAGAGAGCACTTATTTAACTATTCATTCATTCATTCATTCATTCGTTTAGCAGTTGCCCACTAAGCACCACTGTGTGCCAGACACACAGATCTGCCAGATTCAGGGTGCTGTGCGCATGACTGTGTGTTTTGTACCTGTGTGCACACGTGGTCATGGTGTGTAAGCACCTCTGTCACATAGGAACATAATCTCTTAGGTTGTGCCCGTGTGTAATCATCAGAATCTCTCTGGCTGGCCTGGTTCATTCAGCACAATTTTGTCTCCATCCTAGAGAGCGCCTGTCTCGGCTGCTGCAAGGCAGGTTGGGAAGAGCTGAGAGGTAGAATGGGTGGGGTGGCTGCTCTGGCCTGGCCTCAGTGTCTTCTGCAACTCTAAAACATGCTGGAGGGTGATGGGCTGGGGCATGAAGGAATGCCAAGCTGTCCCACTGCTGTGTGCCCCAAGAGGATACAAGATGGCCAGAGGACACAGAACATAGGCCCTGAGGACAATGCCGAGCCTGGGATCAGAACTTTCTATGAGACGAGAACTTGGGACCAACAGCTAGAACACAGCACCCACCAGCCCAGCGCCTGGGTGTGGACTCTCTGCCTTCCCGTGCAGGAGCTGGAATACAGAGCTGAAGAACATTGGGCTTGGAGTGGGGTCTTCTGGAACGTTGAGGTTGACTCTCAGTGGTCCATGGAGAAACGGAGGCTCAGAGAGGGCAGACCCTGGGCCTCAGTGAGCAGCGGCCCACACACACTTGTCTCTACACAGCAGCCGCACTGCAAGCACTCCTGATGGCCACCTGGTGCCTGAGCCTGGGCAAGTGCCGTCCTCTCACCAGGCCTCAGTCTCCTCATCTGTAAAATGGGCGGTGAGGATGAAATGAGATGGTGTGTATTGGTTGGGAGCCAGAGTCACACAGGAGGGTAGTGGCGTTGCCAAGGCCTATCCCTGGCCACTAGGCTTCTGGAATGTCCTTCTCTCCTGGTGGTAGTGGCTGTGTTGCTTTTCCTTGTTCCCCAGAGTCAGCAGCAGGTTTGCGTTCTGTGCGCCTTTTTCATAGCACTTTCCCAATCTGCCCGGTGAAGAAGTGAATTGATCGATGACAAAGGCAGATGGGTGGTCTCATGGTGCTTAGGAACAGTGGTCTGGGCCCTGCAGCTTTTGTGGCATCCCCAGCCATTTGGTGATGGCCTTCTGAGTGTCCCCTGTCGAGATGGGCAGGTCCTGACTGGAGAGGGAGAAGGAGACCTGACTGCCCCTGCTGCTACCACCAGAAGTACTCTCCCAAGCTAGCAAGATGGCCACCGTATTGCCTGGGGACCTTCACTGTCACCCTCAGAGGCTCCGCGGGGTGAGAAGGTGGTCTGATTCTCTGGGCTGTAGGAGCAGGCGGGCTGGCCGAGGCAGAGGAAGCCTGAGCTCCAGGGAGACAGCGTGCTCTCAGCACAGCCCCACAGGTGGCCCAGGATCTATGCAGTGACTCTTCCAGACCCAGCCTGGCTCTCAGCTGCAGCCCCAGGCACGGAGCAGAGCTGCCCCGGTGGGGTAGATTACTCAGGGAGGAGAGCAGAGAAAGGCCCCATTGTTGCAGCTTCCTGTGGGTGCCAGGCGGTCACCAGGTGCCCGAGCCCCAGAGCCAACCAGCTGTGCAAGAGCTGTCAAGACTCAAGTTAGATGCTCTGGCCTGACCCCACCCTGGCTCCTCCCCTTGGTGGCCCCAGGGTTTTGAGCTTGGTCCTTCGATCAGGAGCCACTCGGCACCTGCTGTGCTCTGGGCCTGCACCAGGCAGTAAGCCCATGGTGTGAGCTGCAGTGTGAATGTCAGTGAGGAGGATCCTAACCTAGGATCCTAAACCAGCCATGCCTCCTCACATCCCATGACTCGTCCCAGCTGGCTCAACATCCTGAGGGCTGGAGTCATTTCCTGTGTCTCTTCTCTGCTCTGCCAACATCCCCATGGGATTGGGAAGGGGCCCTTAGGATCTGTATAAATGGGCCACTACTTTGGGGTGTGAGGAGCCCAAGGTGTGTGACAGGCGGGATGAGGACATGGGCCACTTTTCTGAGTCCCAGATGAAGTCTGAGAGCCTGGCAGCACGACTGAAACTGCAGGCTTGCGGACTCGGGGAGAGTCATGTATTCATTCAGCACACCGCGAGTGACGCCTTCCTTAGTGTTGGCCATGGGGATACAGGAGCATGGGACAGCACAGCCCCGGCACAGGGAAGGGGCTGCAGGAGCAGGCTGCATAACAGCTATGGTCGAGTCAGTGCTAAAGGAACAGATACAGAGAGGAGCTTGCAGAAGCTCGGCCTCCTCTGAGCTTGGACTTTGTGCTCCGGGCGCTGGGTCCAAGAGGACTGCAGCGGCAGCTCAGCCTTGCTGGGCCCCTGGGGACATGTCCTCAGTTGGGCTGGGGCTGCTGTCCAGGTGAGTGCTGATGGGGGGATGAGCCAGCCTGAACCTGGGTGCCGGGGGTGGGGGGGATAGCTTGAAGCCCAGGGTAGGGGACAGACAGGCGGGTGATGGGTGAGGTCCATAAGCAGGGTGATTAAGTGTGGGCCTGGCATGGGTGGCTGGCTGGCTGGTGACATCACTGACCGGGCCCAACAGGAGGGACATCAGGAGTGCCAAAGCTGTCAGGGCGTCCATCGGAGCCAGGCGCAGGTCACAGGTTATCAGTGCAGGCTGTCAGATAGCCGATTGAGAGTGCATGTGGCCTGCTGAGAAGGTGTCCTAGAGGCTGTGCCAGCTGCCAGGCAGGACTGGAGCCGGCCTCCATGTGGCTCGCAGCCTCTGCCCTCTGTGCTTCTTGCTGCCTGGCCAGAAGGGTAAGACCAGGTCATAACCAGCGAGCCTGTAGCTCCCCTTCCTTCGGCCCCTCCACCTGACCCTGCACTCTGGACCAGCTTTGCCCCACCGCTGTGCATAGCCCTGCCCCACGACACTTGGCACTGAGCTTCCCCAGCCACCCATGCTGGAGAAGGGAAGGGGCTCCCTCCTCTCCTCCCCCAGCTTCTGGGTTGGAGACAGGCTGGGGCTCCACATTGAAGTGGCCTTTTATGCATTGTCCCTGGAGGACCGGGCAGGAGGGGCTGGCACTGCTGGCTGGGCAGGACTGTGCTGAGCTCAGCTGGCCAGAGACAGGGTCTTTCTCTGGGCTGCCAGAGCACGGGAGGGCGTGCTGTCAGGAGTGGGCACCAAGTGGCCTGCGGCCCAGGGATCCCCCAGCCAGAGGGTGCTTGTCACTTGGAGCGTGTGGTCTCTTTTTTTCTCAGCAGGGTTTCTATGCCTTTGGACTGTTTGGTTCTCGTTCTACAGCTGTTTACAAAGTGCCTGCTCCAGGCCATGCTCTGTCCCGGGGGCGGGAGCGGCAGTGACCCTTCTGTCCTGTGGCTGACATTTCCTCTGAGTATGCAGGCTGGGGGTGGGAGAGACACAGGCAAGGACAGGAGAGAGGGACAGGGGTGAGCGTGGGAGGGGAAGCAGGAAGGCCTCTCTGCGGGATGCACTGGGGACGTCAGCGCGCAGAGATCAGAGATTGGAGGGAAGGGTCTTGCAGCCAGTGTGAGGGCTTGAGGGTCAGGAAGGCCACGGTGTGGCAGAGCCGCATGGTCAGAGAAGACGAGGTTGTTGAAGATGCAGGGCCCGGGCTGGTAGGGCTCATGGGCACCCCGAGGAGTTGGGTTTCATTCTGTGTGATGGGGCATAGGGGATTTCAGTGCCCCTGGCTGCTACAGAGCAGGAGGGAGGCCAGGGAGCAGGACCTTGGCGGTGGCAGAGAAGCAAGAGATACCGGGTTCTGGGAGGTTTGGAGGGGTGGCCGCGACCTGTGGGCCTCACCAGGCACATGGTCCGGCCATGTGTTTGGTTTTTTTTTTTTTTTTTCTGGTACTGGGAATCGAACTCAGGACCTTTCGCTTGCCAGGCAAGCGCTTATGCCACTGAGCTATACCCCCAGCCCTTGAGCTATACCCCCAGCCCGGTCCGGCCATGTGGAGGGAGCACTGAGGCCCAGCATGGGAGATAGGAGGACAGCTCTGCGTTGGGGGTTGGATGGCCTCACAGTGCTGAGGCCTGGGTGATGTGGTGACCCTCATAAGGTCTCTCAGGGTAGGGATTGAGTCTAGGCCCCAGGAGGCTGCTGCCCCTGAGCCACACTGCCCACGCTCTCCCCACTAGTTTCAGTTTAGGGGGTGCCTGGGGGGTTTTATTTCCCAGTGACCCCTGGACTCCCGGGAGCCCCTGTGATAACCCGGGTGGGGCGAGGCCCATGGGTGTTGCTGAAGGACTGGTGGCATGGACAGATGGGCCCCTGCTGAGTGGGGCTGGGTTCTCCTTCCTCTTATCAGAAGCTGTTCATCATTAACTACCTCTGAGTAACGGCGGCTAGCCCAGTGGCCTTCCCTCGCCTTGGCGCCCCTCTGGCCTCCTCTTCGCCTTCCTCCCGGTCCCGCCCCTCCCTCACAGTAGAATGCCGCCCTCTCATCGGGCGCCTCTCAACTCTACCCTGGGAGGCTCTCAGCAGTCCATCGGAGAGATGCTGACCCTTCCGGTAGATGGAGACACTGGGGCACAGAGGGGCGGGTACCCCGTTGGCCTGTTTCCTGGACTTTGATTCTACTAATCATTGTCAACCGCTGGGAGCAGGCTTTGGCGGCTGGAGGTGGACCGGCAAAGGGAGCTTGTCTCTCCAGGCTGATGCAGGTGGGGGAGGTCCAGGAAGGCCCGGGCAGGCACGGGTGAAGGTGGACCCCCAAGGGGGAAAGAGCTAAGCCCAGGTGTGAAGGAGGGCAGGAGCCCCGCTGGGAGGCATCTTCCCTGGTGTGGGGCCTCGGTCCCCTTCCCGCAGCGTGAGTGCTCAGTGCTGTGGCTCAGTCACCCTCTGGCTGGGGTCTGATTTATGTCCTCGCCCCAGGAATGGATGCCTCGCCAGGGTGGACCCTAGGCTTTGGAGCCAGCCAATGCAATGGTTCTCTGGGGTCTCCTCCAAGCCACCAGTTTCTCATGCATGCCCAGCCGCAGAACTCAGCCCTGCTCCGCCTCAGGGAGAGCCCTGAGCACCCTCCCCCGTGGGCAGTTGGGCACTAATTGCTCTCAGGGGAGGCAGCATGGACTCAGGTCCCTTGTCCCCCTCGAGGACCCACTTCCTGCTTTTTTTTCTTTTTCTTTTTCTTTTTTTTTTTCTACTACTGGGGATTGAACCCAGGGCCTTCACACTGTTACATCCCACCATTTTATGTTTTATTTTGAGATAGTGTCTCACTAAGTTACCCGTGCTGGGCGTGAACTCTCAGTCATCCAGACTCTGTCTCCCAGCGTGCTGGCATTATAAGTGTGCACCACCACATCCGGCTCCCACGCTTTGTTTGAAACACTGGGTCCCTCCGCATATAGTTTATTTCTGAGCTCTTTTTGCCTTTAAGGGCCCCTCCATTCCCATCCACATCCCACTGAGAAGGTTCTACAGTGCCCCCCAGAGTCAGGGCGTAGATCTGCCCTGACTCTTTCTCTGCCCAGGGAGGGAGCAGGGTGAGGTTCAAAGAGGAGGCAGGGGTGTGGTTTACTGGACATTTGGCCTTGACAGCACCTGACCAGGAAACGCAGGTGCTCCCAGCCTCCCCAGCACCTGGCTGCAGCAGCTTGGAGCGAGAGTCTACCCCTCCCCTGCTTGGTTATCTGTTTTACAAACGAGGAGACTGAGGCGCAGGCAGGTGGCTGGTACTCAGCTAGGAAGAGGTGGAGCCAGGAACCAGCCCAGGTGCAGGCCGTGCTGGCATTGGCCGGGGGGGAAAGGCCAGCTCCGTGGGTAGTCACCTGCACTAGCCCAGGAGGCGAGGGACAGCCTCTGCGGAGGAAATGGCTGCCATACAAGCCAGGCAGAGTGCGGAGCATGCAGCAGCTGGGACTGTACGCATCCCACTGTCCCAAATGTGATGGTGCCTCTGGGGGCCTTGTGACAGGTACCAGGTGACAGGAGGGTGGGCAGTGATGCTGGCAGGGGCTGGGGGGGGCCCTGATGAAGGGTGGAGTGGTGGGGCATTCAGGCCATGGGGCCAACGAGCACACCTGCCAGAGGGCGGCCCTGCTTAGGCCCCAGAAATGCCCTCCGATCTTCCCCAGGACAGTTCCAGGCTGGTGGGGTGGCCGTAGGCCCAGTGGGAGGGGGCATCCCCAGGCTGTGGCCGGGCTTGGTCAGCTGGAGGCCAAGGTGAGGCAGTTGGCAGGTGAGCAGAAACCACCTGAGTTCCTGGTGATCAGGGCTGGGGGAAGTGAGGAAGGAGGAAGGGGTGGGTAGGGAAAGCAACCAGGATGGACATGGGTGTGATGTGGGGGGAAGGGAAAGGGCGCTGAAGGGCGGAACCAGAGTTGCCTGAGTCCAGGACCCGCCTGGGGGATTTCCTAACTTATAGGGCATCACCCTCGCCCCAGCACCAGGCTGCTTGTGACCTGATACAGGGCCTTGGTGAGAGTGACCCGGCCTGTTGGTGCTGAGTAGAGGTGAGGACATCTGTTCTGAGGGTCCCTCCACCCTTTGGGGAACTTTTGTCTTTGCGAGATATGGTTTGAAAACCTCCACAGCCAGCCTGGCAGACAGTGTGCTGGGTGAGAGGGGACCTTGCTTCTGAAACCCTGAGGGAGGAGTCCCGGGTGTGAGTCCTGCTCTGCCAGCCACCAGCTGCAGGTTGGGCGGGTGCTCTGGGCTCTGTGCCTGAGGATGAAGCGGGGGTGGGGGTGGCATCCGGCAGCAGAGGGCGCTCTTGAGTGCAGAAACGTTCCTGCCTGTGGCAAGCCTGCCCACCCTGCCTGGGGAGAGGCTCAGCCACGTGGGTTAGTGAGCTGGATGCCCAGGCAGCCCTAGAAACTTGGGGCAGTATCCTCACCGTGCCCCCTGAAGGGCCACGTGCCCCCAGCTGTGCTCTATCATGCTGGCCCCTGGGTTCCCAGGATGCTGGCTGTGGTGCCCGTGGCTGCCTGGCCCAGGGTCCTGTCCTTTTGTACAGTGGCTCCTCTGCTTAAATGTCCTGTCCTCGAAGGACCCTCCTTGACACCCGGTGTCCCTCTTGGAGCTGGTTTTCTCGTTTGTCCTCGATCCCTTCTGCTGTGCCAAGCTCTGCAAGAGCCTCGCCCTTCTGCCGTGCTCCGGTCGCCAGCCCAGAGGTCACCCTACCCTGTCCCCCCCGCCGTTGGGTGGAAGCACCGGCACCCCGCCCTTCACAGCCCTGGGCCACCTCCCCTGCACCCTGTCGGTCCCGGTGGGCTCCCAGCTCGGCAACAGGCAAGTTTGCTGCGCTTGTGGTCGTGCTGGAGGGGACTGTCCCCATGAGAAAGAGCCACATTCTGAAGAGACACCTGCCCCAGGCCCGAGCCCTGCAGCAGGGCTCTGTGCTTTGCTGTATTCTGCTCACCGCTGTTTGCTCTGGGTTGGGCTACCTCCCTACTTTCTCTAGGGTGCTAAGGGGTTTCAGCAGGAGACCCTTCCCACTCTTGGCCTGACTGCTCCGTCCGCAACGCTGTTCCCTTGGGCCAAGGCTGCGCCTCTCCGTTCCAGGATGTGTGTGGCTGAGGCAGGCAAGTCTCTGAGGACCCCTCTGAACTACAGGCATTCAGCCCTGGACCAGGCAGGCATCTCTTCTCTGTCTTCTGCCTTCAGATGTTCATATGGTGTTTTGTGCTCTGTGGCCTTGGCCAAGTCCCTGCACTTTCCTGGACTCAGTCCTCTTGTCCCTGCAGGGAGGGATAGAGTCATAATAGAACTTGTCGGACTTTTTATTTTGGGGTGGGTACTGGAGATGGAATCTAGGGCTTCATCCATGCTAGACAAACACTCCACTACCGAGCAACATACCCAGGCCTTTTAAAAAATTTTCTTGGCTGGAGTGTGGTGGCACATGCCTAAAACCCCAGCACTCAGGAGACTGAGGCAGGAGGATTGCTGCCAGTTTGAGGCCAGCCTGGGCTACAAAGTGAGCTCAAGGCCAGCCTGAGCTGCATAGCCAGACCCTGTCTCAAAAAAGAGAAGGAGGGCTGGAGATACAGCTCAGTGGCACAAGTGATTGCGCAGCAAGCGTAAGGTCCTGAGTTTGATTCCTAGGACCCCTGCAAAAAAAAGAAAGAAAGAGCGGCTGGAGATAACTTAGTGCCACCTGGCAAGTACAGGTCCTGTTTGATTCCTGGTGGGAAGGAAGGAAGGAATTTTAATACATTTTTTTTTAGAGTTTGGAATGGGATCTTGCTAAACTACTTAGGCTGGCCTCAAACTTGGAGTCCTCCTGCCTAAGCCCCTGATAGCTTGGAATTACAGACGCGCTCCAGTGCGTCCAGCCTTTTGCCGCTCTCTGTACGCAGAGTCCTGGCTGCACCTTACCCTCTTCCTGGACAGACAGGGCCTGAGGTCCTCAGCACAACCCTGGGACACACAGGGTCAGGTCCCGGTGGACCGGGGGTGGGGGGAGACACGACTGAGGCCAGGGAGCTGCAGAACCGCTGTCAGGCAGGCTCCCTCTGTGCCCTGCCCCTTACCTGTCCCCTTGTGTCTCCATCAGCCCTGCCGTGGGCATCAGCCTTACCTGGAGCCCGGACCACCTGACTTCCTCCCATCCTCACTGTGCTTTGGGCACTGCTGACCGCCTGGGCCTGCTGCTTCTCCTCGGCTCGGCTGCAGCCCTGCCTCCCCTCCCAAGGTTGGGAGTGCCACTTCAGCTTCCTGTCTTATGCCTCCGGGTCCCCCAGAGCTGCTTCCCTTCCTGCCATAGTCACCTGGCACTCCGTGGCCACCCTTGTGCTGGGACCTTGTCATCTGCTTGCCACCATCTTACACCTGGCCCTTTCTTCCTTCCTGGCCTGGTTGTTCCCTCCTGTCACCCCATCACTATGGTGGGGCTGGTGCGATGGGCCAGGTTGGCTCTTTGCCTCCCACTTAGAACAGTCTAAACCTGCGTGGTCCAGTACAGCAGCTGCCAGCACATGAGGCTGTTTAAAATTAGATCATAAATGAATTCCTTGGTTGCTGCCCTCAAGTTTGAGGGCTCACTGGCCACTTGTGACTAGTGGCTAGCGTATTGGACAGCACAGGCCAGGCACATTTCCCCACAACAGACTTACTCCTGCACAGCGCCACGGCTAGACATGTTGGTCATCTGCAGACACAGGCTGATGGAGTGTGTTGTCTCTTAATCTACCCACCCTACCCTACTCAGATGGGACTGCATGGGTCTCAGGCTGTGGGAAACAGTGGCTTAGCACAAGTGGGCAGAGGAGGCTGGGGATATAGCTCAGTGGAATAAGCGCTTGCCTAGCAAGCGCAGGGTCCTGAGTTCGATCCCCAGTACCGCAAAAAAAAAAAAAAAAACAAGTGGGCAGAGGAGCGGTCTAAATCTGAGTTTCTTCATCTGTAAAATGGGGATGTAATTCCTACCTCTAAGGGTGCTTGTGGGATTAAAGCTTATGTAAAGCGCCCACCTGGTGCCCGGCATGTGTCAAGCATGAGGTAATTGGTAACTGTCACTGTCAGTGGGAAGAAGGCAAGGCAAGGGTGTATCATGGAAGGCAAGGTCTCGGTGGATGTGAGCCTCATTGCTGGACAGTGGGATGCATTGTAAGCTTCTGAGCACAGTGCCCTATTGGCCAGTGCCTGAGAATGATTAATCTGTTCAGACTCCAGTGCTGTCCAGTAGACTTCTATGCCCACACTGCCCTGGGTCTCTGGGGAAGGGGCAGAGTTCCAGTGGGGTTGGATCGCAGCCTGGGAACCAATTTTCCCAGACACTCTAGGGAAGTTCTAGGAGGCCTGTAGGTGCTGGGATACAGCTGTGTGGGGCGGGGTGGAGGGAGGAGAGGGCCGGAGTACAGCTGGCTGTGGGAGAGGAGGGCTGAGAACAGGGCTCCCACCCTGGAGCTGAGCTGGCAGACCCAGTGGGGCCCGGACTCGCACCCGGGCAGGTTGGGTGTTCTGGGGGCTTGGACGCCTTGTCCTCCCAGTGGCTGGAGCAAGAACAGCTCCCAGTGTGGCTCTGGCTCTCTCCTCTGTGACATCAGTTTTGTTGTACGTTTTTGTTTTTGTCTTTTTGAGACAGAGTCTCACTATGCCGTTCAGGCTGTTCTTGAGCTCACTTTGTAGCCCAGCCCAGCCTTGAACTCCCAACAATCTTCCTGCCTCAGCCTCCCGGAGTGCTGGGATTACAGGCATGTGCCACTATGCCTGGTGGTTTTGTCATAGGTAGATGGGCACAGTGGCACCTGCTTCCCTGGTGAATAGGATTTGCAAGGATCCTCTGGTCACCCTGGGAAGATATAGTCTTGTTTCTCCCCCTACAAGCTTCCCCCCACTGGATCCTGGGGCCCTGGCAGCATGGTACCCCAAAGTCCCCCTCAGCCAGCCCACTCAGGTTTGGCTGGGGGAATACCCCCAAATCTGTATCCCATCTAGGCTTCAGGTCTGTGTGGCTGCAGGTGCAGGATGCTCAGGGAGTCTCAGGTCCGTGTTTCTGTCCTGTATGTATGTGTGACCGAGTGGGTCAGCTGACTCACACACCCCCTGTTACACAGCGGAGACACATGTCTGCCCCAGAGTTGGCCCATGTGACACCAGCCTTCGCAGCAACAGTACCTGGGGTACAGCAGGGCTTGGAAGTGTCCATCAGCGGCCTGGCTGCCCTGCTGGCCACAGAGAGGCCCTGTGTGTAGTGGCTGCCTAGTGGGGCCCGACTGCCGGAAGAGGCCCGGCATCAGCTGTTTTGTGCATCTTTCAGGAGCTCCAGAGTCTGCTGCGTTCTGTCGCTGCCTCCTCTGCCTGTCACTCCACATGGGGTCATGAGACCACAAATTGGAATGACCCCTGTCCGGGCTTGGAGACCAGAGAAGGTGGCACTGTCCTCTGAGCCCTGAGACACCAACTTGCCCTGCTGTACCCCAAGAAAGGATCCGGAAATGGTTCCAGAGGCTCCAGGGATGGAGGTCAGGAAGAAGGATTAGGCAAGTAGAGGCCAGATGGAGGCCCCAGCCCGGGCAACGCCCGGACAGTATTCTTACTGGAGGGCCCTGCGGATCTGGGGGAAGAGTCTGGACTGCTTGTGTGGTTCCAGATGCCCCAGTCTGGCTACAGGCCCTGCAAGCCAGCTGAGTGTCTGAGAGCTGTCCTATAGGGTGGTGGATGCCATCCCAGGCAAGCAGCTACCAACTGACCCAGTGCTTTAACAGAGCCAGTAAGGGGCAAGCATGCTTGGCAGGCCTGGCTTCATCTGACTGGCAGGAAGCCCAAATGCAAAAAAAGAGAAAAATGAGACATTTATAGAGCATTGACCTGTGTCAGGATCATTGCAGGATGCTTTGATGCCATGGGTCAGCCAGCTGTCCCATAGGACTGCAAAGGAGATGACCTCTTTCTTTACACCTGAGAAAAAAAGGCACACAGCTAAGTCACAGCCCTGGAATTTAAGCCAGACCCTCCAGACTTCTGGTAACAATAAAGGTCAGTGTGTACTGATCGGCCACTCTGTGCCTGGGCATGTTTCCCAGCCCATTGTACAGATTAACAGAAAGGAAAACTGAGGCATGGGATGGTGGAGTAACCTGCTAAGGGCACAGGCAGGGTTCAGATCTGGCCACAGTAGCCATCATAGGCTCCCTGGTGCCTCAGGAGCTGCTGGACATGGCAGGATTTGTCCCCAGCTTGTTCTTGGAGGCAGGCAGAGCCCTTGGGTGGCCTGGCACAAGCCTGGGGTGGGCTGGCAGGTGAGCACAGGTGACAGCAGATCAGAGTCATGTGCCCTTTCATTCAGATGAAATGACTCCTGGGGTCAGTGAGGGTCCATCCCCAAAGGTGCTCTTGTGCTGGGGGCTGGAGAGGGGCCAGTTCCTGCCCAGGTGTGGAGGCTGAGGTGGGCTGAGCTCTGGGGAGCCCTCACAGATACTCCAAGGGTGCTCCCTGGGCACCTCTGCGTGGTGGACTGCCCACTTCTGTCCACAAGTGGCAGCTGGCCCCTTCTGCCGGTTGGAGGATTTGAATGCCACCTTGCAGAGCTAAGGACTCCAGAGTTCATGTGTCCAGGGGTGGGGGCAAGGGGTTGGGACCGTTAGGTGGCCGACAGGGAAAATGACTCTTAGGCCGGGAGCCATCGGAGCCACAGGAGGCTGACAGGGCCCTGGATAAGGCCAGCCAAGGGCACACCAAGGCCAATCTAGGACCCTGGTCAGCGCAGGAGAGCTCAGGACCACGGAGAGCTCCAGGAGAGCTTCCTGTCACCTTGGTGACAGCTGTCACTGCGAGTCTGTGTCCCAACGCTGCTGCCGCCTGCTTGGCTGCCTGCTTCATCACAGCCTCCAGGGTGCACCTGCCTGCACTCAGCCTGAGCCCTGACTCTGAGGTCACGGCTGGATCATTATGATGGTCAGTTTTAGATGTCATCTTGGCTGGGTTAAGAGACACCTAGAGCTGAGGCCAGGTGTGACTTCTGAGCGTGTCTGGGAGTGTGTCACTGGAGGAGGTGGTATGAGCGGTGGATGGAAAGGGGACGACCCACCCTCAGGGTGGGGAACGGTCCAACCGCCTGGGGACTAAGAGCGAGAGAAGACAGAGAAAGTGCGTGTTTCTCCTGTGACCTGGGGCTGGGGCATTTGTGCCCTTGGACAACAGAACTCTAGGCTCCTTGGAACTTCCTGACTTAACACCAGGGACCCCTGTCAAGTTCTTAGCTCTCTGGCCTGAGACTGCAAGTAACACCACCAGCTTCCATGGTCTTGATGCCGTAGCCTTAGACTGAGCCACACTGTGGGCAGCCCAGGGTCTTCAGCTAGTGCACAGCCGTCATGGGACTTTTCTGCCTTCACAATCATGTGAGCCACTTCCCTCATCTTTTCTCATCTGTCTGTCTGTCTTTCCAGAGGTAGGGAGGAGACAGTCTCTCTGCTCGGCTTCTGGAGTGTGGCTGTGGGCTCACACTGCCACAGTCCTGCTGTGTCAAGGGTGAACTCCAGGAAGCGCATGTGTGGTCCCCTTTACCTCCACATGCTCAGACAGGAGATGCAGGCCCCTGGCCTTGGGCACAACTTACTGGAGTGGGGATGGTGTCCTTTGGGGTGGCCACCTGGGGAGCCTCCAGTCCTCACTTTTGGAGCCCCAGGGAGAGTGGTGCTGCTTCCCAGCTTGCATCTGCCTTGGAGGCTCAGTGTTGCCCCAAGCTCTGCTCCTTGTTGCTGTGAGGCAGGATAGCACCTACCCAGGCTGAGGTCCTGCCAGGACACCACTCCAAGCCTTTGCTGCCCATGGACATCCTGTCCTCTGCCAGGCTGAGGAATAACACAAGAGGTAGACGGAGAAGCGCTTCCTGAGCACTTACTGTGTGCGGTGTGGACTTTTATCCAACTCTCACTCCTGATGAATAAATGGAGCTACAGAAGAGGACTTAACTTGCCCAAAGCCACACAGGAATTGGTAGGGCTGGGATTTGAGCCTGGTGGTCTGTGTCCATGTAAGTGACAGTGAGGCCCAGCATGTTGGTACACAGCTATGATCCCAGCACTCAGGAGGCAGAGGCAGGAGGATCACTGTGATTGTGGAGCCAGCCTGGGCTACATAATGAGTTCAAGGTCAGCCTGGACGACATAGCAAGACATATCCCTCAAACAAAAATGACAGTGAGCACCCCTGACAGGCTAGCTGTCCGCTAGAGACTGGGTGCTAGCTGTGTGGCTCTGGCCATGGCCAAAGGCCTCACAACTCAGAAGGTTCCTGGGGTTAAAGCCTGGTTCTGATGTCCAAGGGCAGAAGGACACAGGGAGGAATTCTTCCTCCCTCTGCCTTTCGGTACCTTGTGGACTGATCATCTCACTGTCCATGTGGACATGCCTATGTCCAGTGACACCTGGCAGACACTCGGAAGTAACGCATGGCCACTACATCGGGTGTTCCCAAACCAAGCGTAGTTATCTTCTCTGGTAGTCTGCCCTGACGCCCACCCTACTTACACTGAACCTTTACTTTCTTTGTTTCTCCCCAGAGCTCTGGGCTTTTGTTTTAATTTTTTGTGTATTTATTTTTTACTTAGACGGAGCCTTGCTACAGATGTGGCTCAAGTTGGCCTCCTTGGCCTACCAAACGCTGGTATTCTAGGCACACACCTCCACAGCTAGTTGCAGGACTCTTTCTAAAGTACAGTCCTGTTTGGCTCATTTAGTTTTGATTTGTCGCAGCTTTCCTGAGGGTGAGGGCTTAGGTCAGCTTGACTCCTGGCATCCCCTGGGCCTGGCCAGGTGCCACTACAGTGGGCACTCAGGAAGCACTTGCCGAGTAGGTGACCGGTGCAGGTTGGGTGAGCACCTGTGTGAGGGAAGCACAATGGTGCCTCTTCTGTCCCAGAGTGTGCCGGTCATGGGTGGGCTCCTCAGGGGCCCCTGCCATCCCAGATGCATTGGATGTGGCAGACCGAGGCGCTCAGGAGAGTGTTGCCATTGGCGGAAGTCCCATCAGTGCCCCTGTGGAATAAACTGGCTCCTGACTAGGTACACCTGACATTGTGCAAGTTACATCATCCCTCCAGCCTCAGTTTCCTCGTCTGTAAAGTGGGGATGAGGAGGGTACTGGCTTCCTGTGGGCACTCCTAGCGCAACACAAGCTAGCTTGTAGCCATCAGTGATGGTTATTGTCACACCCAAGGGTTTCTTGATGACACTCTGTGGAGATGTTACCTGCTGGGGCCCAGTGTGCTTCTGTGACCTTTGCCAGAAAATGGGTCATGTGACCTAATGCAAGTGAGATTCTGGCTTGGGGACCAGTCTCATGTGCAAGTCCCAGCTCAGCCCTTGTCATGATGTCCTTGGGGAAAGTCTTGTCATTTTTCCACTCTGTGTCCCCATCTGTAAAAGTAGAGTGGTTACAATAGCCTCCCTGAGGGGTTAGGAGGCATAAATGGGTCCTGGGTGCCAGTGCTAATTTATGTATTCCATTTTATTTCTATGTTGCCTCAGGAAGAAAGTGTACTGAAGCATTTAGCAAAGTAAAAGGAATTTGGCTGGGAGACTAAGGGTCAAAAGACAAATGAAGCCCAGTGTGGTGCTACACTCCTATAATCCCAGGACTCAGGAGGCTGAGGCAGGAGGGTAGCCACACATTCAATGCCAGCATGAACTATATAGTGAGGCCCTGTCTCAAAACTCTACAAACAAGAAAGGAAAAAAGAAAAATACATGTATCTGTAAGTGTAGGAGGCCAAGAAAATGTGGTCTTTGAGGCACTCGTAACTTAATCTGAGCTGAATTCCCTGAGCTCTTGAGCTCCTAACAGTAAGGTATATGTGTTTAAGCTGGGCATGGTGGCGCACGCCTTGTAATCCTAGCACTCGGGAGGCTGAGGCAGGAGGATTGTTGCAAGTTCAAGACCAGCGTGGGCTACAAAGTGAGCTCAAGGCCAGCCTAAACTGTACAGTGAGACCCTGTCTCAAAAAGACCAAAATGACAAAAAAAGAAAAGATATATGTCATTCTCAGCAGCGAGCCAGACTGAGGTGTTTATCGAGGGCCCTGCCCTGCAGGCCCAGTGAGTCAGAGAGGCCCTCCCAGGCACTGATGAGCCTATCCTTGGGAGGGCGCCCCTAGCTGAGTAACCAGATATCCCCAGCCAGCCTGGTCAGGGAGCCCAGGGGCGGCTGGGTCAGTCTGACCACTGAAGGTCTGCGCAGACCTGTGTGCAGGGCATTCACTCATCTCTCTTGCATTTGCTGTTGCCTGCAGATTTTGTCCGAATGGCAGCCCCAGCCCCTGCCCTTTCCACAGCGGGTGTCACTCTGGAGGCTCCTGCTGTTTAGGCCTTGAGGTGCAGCCTGACCCAGTTCCTATCTGCTCATCCTGGTGACCTGGTCTGACTGGTCTCACTTTGCCAGGCCTTTACCATCATAGAGAAAGGCGCCTAGGGGACCCACTTCCCAGTGTTACCAGGGAGCAGTCCTGGCACCCCAAATCCAGTGAGGACCAGCCCCAGCTCTGCCCTGGGACAGCTGGCATTTAGCAGAGGTCTGCCCCCCCCAGTGTCCTCTCTGCCCACAGTCAGCTCTGACAGCCACGCTTGGGCCACTTGTGGGGGATCAGTAGAGAAGGTGGGGCCCGGCCCTGTCCCTGAGATTAGCAGCTGCACTCCATGGTGACCCCGTGAGGCTCCTAGAAGCAAGAGCTCCCCCTCAGCTTTGCAGCTTCAGATAAGTCCTGGAAGCACCCTCGACCTGGTGTCACCTCCAAATTGTTGGGTGAGCTGGTCCTCAACATCTGACTTCTAGGTCAAACGTTTCATGATTCTGCACCTTGTGGCCTGCAGCTTAGAGGAAGTTGTGTCGTGGGCTTCCAGCTTTGGGCACTGAAAGACAAAAAGCTTCCTGAGCACCCAAGCACACCAGGAACTCTGTACCCACATCACAGATGTGGAAACAGTTTCTGCGTTGGTGAGAAGAGTGTGTAAGGTCATGGCACTTGAAACCAAGTGTGTGTCCACTCTCCCCTGGTCCCCTCAGCTGGGATGAGGGGGCAGCACGGCAGGAGGGCACACAGATGACCCAGAGAAGCACAAACCACAGGAGCACAGAGTGTTCGAGGAGGAAAGACAGTGCCAGGTGCCAGCGGTCAGGTTTCTGCTACCCCAGCCTCTTCTATGACCCAGGGTCCCTCCTCAACCCAGAAACTGCTGATGTCACTGAGCCCTGCCAACTCTTTCAATTAGTAAGGTGGGTGTAACCTGGCCCACCTGCCTTATCAGAAGTGCTGTGTCCTGCACAAGCTTGGTCACAAGGTAAGCACGTTCTTCGCTGGGGGTGTGGCCCAGTGGCCCAGTGTCAGCATCCTCTAGGGCCTGGGTTCCATCCTCAGCACCAAAAACCACAGCAGAGCAAAACATCCCAATAAAGCATGGAGTTTGGCTCATGTGTCTGCCCAGGTCCTCTTTGTGACCAGTGTACTGTGGTGATGGGGAGAGGGCTGCAAGGCACCCTCTGTATTAGCTTTGCAACTTTTCTGATAACTCACACATGCTCTAGTTAAAAGTTTGTTTAAATCAGTGAAAAGGAATACACAAGTATCTCCACAGCCGTAAATGAATTGATAAACTGTACAAACAAACAGGAAATGGTTACGTCATACATACTCATGAATAGCGGTTCTTTCAGAATAAGCATGGGGTATTACGTGGGATTTAAAAGGAAATGGTAGATTTATTTGCACTGATAGGAAAATATTTGCAATCTGTCATTGATCAAGGAAAACAATGTGATTGGACTTCATGTCTGGTGTTATTGAAGTGCGTGGAAAGCAGGGGCGCCCCTTAGATTGCTTATGACTGGAGCTCAGGCTGATGCAGGGCAGGAGCTAATGAAGGGAAACCTTTACTTAACTTCATTTTTAAAGTAGGTTATAATTAAATGTTCTCTTGAAAATGGTGGATTTTTTTCCAGTGAATACATATTGACAATGTTTGTCATGGGGCTTGGTGACACATGTCTGTAATCCCAGCTGTGGGGGAGGCTGAGGCAGGAGGATTGCCATAAATTTGAGGCCAGCCAAGGCTACACAACTGTGAGTTCAAGCCCAGCCTGCTCTGCATAGCAAGATCCTGTCTCAAAAAAAGGAATGTCAGTGAGCGCACAAATAAAGCACCCCAACTCAACTGGAGTGCGAGGACCGGACTCACAGGGGCCTTCAAGCTCCCCAGGGCAGATTGAGCTTTTCTTGGAGGCATTTTGCTCCTAGCCCTGTAGCTGGTGGGACGGCCAGGTAGGTCTCAGACTGCAGAGGTGCTTTCAGGGGCTGGGGTCTCTGGAGAAAGGGCTGTGGGTGCAGGAGGCAGTTACGTTGCTTCTGGGGCTTCCAGGGGATTTGGGAGCAGGAAGTGAGGGACTTCATGCCAGACCATCTCAAAGGAGGTGGTGGCAGTGAGGCTCTGAGGCCCTGTTCCTCTAACTCTAACCTCAAGTTGATTTTTGGTTTTTGAGACAAGGTCTTGCTATCTAGTTCAGGCTGGCCCCCAACTCCTGGCAGTCCTCCTGTCTCAGCCTCCTGCATGCTGGGATTACGGCGAGCACCAACGTGCCTGCTGCTATAGCCCCGGAGAAGTACCTCAGGCTGCCTGACCTGTTGCTGTCCCTTTCCCGCAGGATGAAGATGAGACGCTACAAGCTCTTTCTCATGTTCTGTATGGCCGGCCTCTGCCTCATCTCTTTCCTGCACTTCTTTAAGACCCTGTCTTATGTCACCTTCCCCCGGGAACTGGCCTCCCTCAGCCCTAACCTAGTGTCCAGCTTCTTCTGGAACAATGCCCCTGTCACACCCCAGGCCAGCCCCGAGCCGGGTGGCCCCGACCTGCTGCGAACCCCTCTTTACTCTCACTCGCCCCTGCTCCAGCCACTGTCCCCCAGCAAGGCCACTGACGAGCTCCACCGGGTGGATTTCGTGCTGCCTGAGGACACCACCGAGTATTTTGTGCGCACCAAAGCCGGGGGCATCTGCTTCAAACCAGGTACCAAGACGCTGGAGAAGCCGCTTTCTGGGCGGCTGGAGGAGAAGGCCGAGGGCGCTGACAGCTCCTTAGGAGCCCGGGGTCCCGCGCGGCGCACCCCGCGACACATGGTGAATGCTCGGGAGCGCGTGGGCAGTAACCGGGGTGCACGGCGCAAGTGGGTGGAGTGCGTGTGCCTGCCGGGCTGGCACGGGCCCAGCTGCGGAGTGCCCACCGTGGTGCAGTATTCCAACCTGCCCACCAAGGAGCGCCTGGTGCCCAGGGAGGTGCCGCGGCGGGTCATCAACGCCATCAACATCAACCATGAGTTCGACCTGCTGGATGTGCGCTTCCACGAGCTGGGCGACGTGGTGGACGCCTTTGTGGTGTGCGAGTCCAACTTCACGGCCTATGGGGAGCCGCGGCCACTCAAGTTCCGCGAAATGCTCACCAACGGCACCTTCGAGTACATCCGCCACAAAGTGCTCTATGTCTTCCTGGACCACTTCCCGCCCGGCGGCCGGCAGGATGGCTGGATCGCCGACGACTATCTGCGCACCTTCCTGACCCAGGACGGCGTCTCCCGGCTGCGCAACCTGCGACCCGACGACGTCTTCATCATCGACGATGCAGATGAGATCCCCGCGCGCGACGGTGTGCTCTTCCTCAAGCTGTACGACGGCTGGACGGAGCCCTTTGCCTTCCACATGCGCAAGTCACTCTATGGTTTCTTCTGGAAGCAGCCAGGCACCCTGGAGGTGGTGTCGGGCTGCACGGTGGACATGCTGCAGGCCGTGTACGGGCTGGACGGCATCCGCCTGCGCCGCCGCCAGTACTACACCATGCCCAACTTCCGCCAGTATGAAAACCGCACGGGTCACATCCTGGTGCAGTGGTCGCTGGGCAGCCCTCTGCACTTTGCTGGCTGGCATTGCTCCTGGTGCTTCACGCCTGAGGGTATCTATTTCAAGCTGGTGTCCGCCCAGAACGGCGACTTTCCCCGCTGGGGTGACTATGAGGACAAGCGAGACCTCAATTACATCCGGAGCCTGATCCGAACTGGCGGCTGGTTTGATGGCACTCAGCAGGAGTACCCACCTGCGGACCCCAGCGAGCACATGTACGCCCCCAAGTACCTGCTCAAGAACTACAACCAGTTCCGCTACCTGCTGGACAATCCCTACCAGGAGCCCAAGAGCACTGTTGTGGGTGGTGGGCAACGGAACAAGAGCCCTGAGGGAAGGTCACCAGCAGCCAGGGACAAATTGGACGGGGTTGAAGGCTGAGCCTGTGGGATCTCTAGGGCCCCTGGCCCAGTAGGCTCGTGGCTAGTCCTGGTTGCCTTCAGCCTCTTCCTGTCGACTTGGGGTTCTTGAGAGACCAGGAATGGGTGGGTGGGTTCTTCCTACTCAAGTCCTTGTTTGTCAAGCATTAGGTTTTTCAGTTAAACAAAATGAACACCTCCCTTGCTGCCAGGAGAAGGGAGCAAGCCCAGACATCTATGCAGCGCTTTTGCTACTAGTAGTGCTGTGGCCGGGAGGAGCCACTAAAGAGTGCATGATGGGTCCCAGGGATGGGAGAAGCCCAGGGAGGGAGGGAAGGGATCCTGCAGGAACCTCCAGGGCTGCCCTGCGGTGGGGGGAAGTCCACGGTGGCATCATGGGGCTTTGGACCTGCAGTGGGGCAGGGAGCGAGCCAGCAGGTCCAGCTCTGTAAGTAGATGCTTTGGGGCGAAGGAGCAAGGTGATCAGTTAGCGGAAAGTGAGTGCTGATGGACACTTCATGGCGTCCTCACAAGTGCAGGCCCAGAGGAGGAGGAGGTCTCTCTCACTGTCCCACAGCACATCGCTGAACTGGGAGGATGGTGCCCCAGGCTGTCAGGCGCCTGTCCCTTGTAAGGTGACAAAGGCACGTGGCCTGGGGAGCCCTGGGGGTTCCTTCTTCCCGTTTCAAACCTGGCCTTGACGTTTCTTCTTACCCTATATTGCTGTTGTGTGGGCTGCCTGCCCCACTTCTTGCAGGGATCCCAGGAATCCAGTTCTCAGGGGCAGGGTGGGTATTGGAGGCTGTAGGGACACCCAAGGGTGGCAGGTGTGGCCTGGGGCCCGGGAAAGTGAAGATGGACATGAGACCCTTCATCATTCTGCTGCTTCCTCCCTGTCACCCCCTCCCACTGGTGCCCACCACCCCCAAACTGACCACTACCCCTGGTGGAATCACACTTATGCCACTCTGTGGGGCTGGCTAGGGGCCAGGAACCACAGGGTTCTCCTGGGCCCAAGAAGGGACATAAAGGCCAGTGATACGTCAATTCACTCCTCTTAGTTTTGCCTTGCGGGGGGTGGGAAGTCATTTGTTGGAGTAGATTCTAAGCTGCTGTAACAGACCGTGAGATACAGAGGTTTGTGCAAGATAAAAGCTTGTTTCTGATTAAGTTGTCTAGAGGGAGATGGTCCAGGACTAGGAGGGCAGCTCTACCTTCCTTCATTCACACCTTCCAGTTCTGGGTACAGAGTGGCTGCTGCAGCTCCCACTATCACTTGTGCATCCCAGAGCAGAGAAAGGCAAGGAAGTGCACACCCTTTCCTGTTAAATGGCACGATTACTTCTGATGGCTTCTCATGGGCCAGGACCTAGTCCCAAGATCACATAAATACAGCTGCGAGGGAACTGTGCCTGTGGGAAACTGCCTTGTGCCAGACCTCAACTTGGGAGGTCAGTGAAGGAGAAGAGGGTGAATTGGGGGGAGATTTCTAGGGGAGGGGTAGAAATGACTGCCGCAGTTGTAGGATCCTGCTCCTGCTCCTCTCCCTGTCTGCCCGAGGCCTAGTACTGTGGCAGTGACAGGTGTGTGACCGGGAGGGAATGCCCATCCCTGGGTCTCCCCCCATGTTCCCTGTGAGGCCAGTACGTGGAGGCTGCCTGTGGAATGGTCCATTTCCGTGCGTGCGTGTATATTTATGGGCATGGGTGCATGCTTGGTGTGTATTTGTACATGTCTGTATTGATGTGTCCCTGTACATAGATGCCTGTGTGTGGGAGTGAGAGTCCGGCCCAGGATTCTTCTTTCCGAGGTCCTAGAGCCTGTGGCCATGCCTCCTACAGCTCCCCAGGGTGACTGAGGTGGGAAGCCACTGGGGAGCCTAGAAAGCAAGATGAAAGGGATGTGGGGTCTATCTGTATGTTTGTCTGTCTGTCTTCCAGTCTGAGGAATGAGAGTCTACTATCCTCAGTCCCTCTGGGCCCCAGCTTTGTCCTCCCACCTGACCTCCAGCTCTAGTGGGGCCTTTTCTGAGTGGCTCGCTGGGGAGATCGATGCCCGATGGGTCGGGAAAGCTGTAGGATGTTGCTGGCTCAGGCGTGACGTGGGGAGCTGGCCCCGGAGCAGCTGTGATGGGCAGGCCTGAAGCAGGGAAGGAAGCGGCAGAGGCTCAGGCCTGCCAGAGTTCAGACCCAGTGGGGAGGGGGCAGAGGGAGGCTGGGGTTTGGGGTGGAAGAGTTTCCCACAGAACCACAGCCTGCCCTGGGAAGGGGAGGGCGCAGGGCCACTCCCACACCTGAAGAAAAACCAAACAACGCGAACACCGGCACACTGCTGCCCTGCCACCATATCCAGATGTCTTTCCTGGGAACCTCTAGCCCCATGGAGGCCTGTCCATGCCAAGCACCCAGCTGGCCTTGTCCACATGTGGTCATATCAGTTCTAGGGCCGGGCACAGGACAGCTTTGGGGACAGAGTTGAGAGTCAGCCTGGGGACACAGGACTTGCCCCCGCAGAACGGAGGGCCCTAGGAAATGTATAATTTAAGGACGCCAATAATAATAGTATTATTTTTTTTGTAAAGGAAAATCAATATGTATATTCTGAAATCATTTTCTCTGTAAATGGTTGGATTTCATTTCACCCTTAAAGGGATGCTTAAAGGAGAAGATAATATTAATAATAAAAACAGCTGTGAAGTCTGAAGGGTGTGCACATGGCTGGTTTGTGGGTGCTCTGGGCAGGAAGGGGCCAGAGTGGTGGCTTCCTGTCTGGGAGCAGTGTCTCCTACCCAGGGAGCTGGCCTTGGACTTGTGCTGTGACCGTGTCTGCAGCCTGGGACCTCAGGGGCTTCCGGGAGGCCTCCTTTTGCCCAGAGGAGTGCTGCCGTTTGCATCTCAGAGATGGGGAGGAGAGGCACTCCGAGCCCTGCCTGGTCCCCTCATGAGGGTCAGCAGTGTTGGCTGGACCAGGGATTAGTGTCTCCTGAGCAGTTGCCAAGTGCCAGGCACCTTCCATGTATCGTCTGAGGGTCGGGAGGGACCGTAGGCTGCTGGTGACGCTCCCGAAGCCCAGGAAGGAGCTGCTGCAGGTGCTGGGGGAGGGCTGGGAGCAGGGTTGGATTCCGCAGCACGGAGGGATTGGCGATTAGACACACCTACCTAGCCAGAAGAGGGCGACGGTGACCCACTTAGGCTTAGTCAAGTTTACAACTCTCTAAAATTTGTTTCTGTTAGCTTCTTTACACACATAATGATAATGGGCTGGCAACGTAGCTCAGCGGCACAGCACCTGCTTGGCAAGCACGAGGTCCTGAGTTCAATCCCCGGTTCTATCAATAAATAAAACGTACAAAGAAATTTTAAAAAAATTAGTCTGTTGATGAGCCAGAGCCCTCAAAATCCAATCACCTTCCAAAGTTCCTATCTCTGAATCTTGTTGCCATGGGAACCCGACCCTCAACACATGAGCTCTTAGGGCCATTTCATATCCAAACCAGAACATGGAGAGATACTGCCACAGACATGAACTCCAACCTCACCTGCCCACGGAGATGAGGCTCCAGAATCCCCTCCACCATTTGAGACCAGCTGCCACAAGGCATTGCCTGGGTCTAATCCCAAGGAAAACTTACATAAACCAATCCAAGCAATAACTTGTACAAAACTGGCTTCTCTCCTGCACCCCAATTCCTTACAACTCTGTCCTTCCATAGCATTGGCACCCTGTGCTAGGATCATGAGCTACTTTTCAATCATCTGTTCTAAGCCGCAAAGAGCTGCTTCTAGAGGCAAAATGCCAGCAACAAGAGCACAAATCTTCATGGCTGTAAGATGTGGCCAACTTGCCCCATCTGCTGACCAATGTGTGTGGTAGCCCCTCTGAGACCAGAACCACCAGGTCAAGTCTGGCCTGCACATTAATCTAGGCATATGAATTTGGTTAACATAAGCCCCTGAGCTATGAGGTTGTTTGTTACACAGCTTAATTGTGGACATAGATAACTGATACACACTGCTTTTAGTAAGTGACAGAAGAGCCAACCCAAACTAGTGAGGCAGAGAATGAATTTACTGGCTTGCTGTTAGTGAAACTCAGGGCTAATGGTGGCTTCTGGTGCCACTTGCAGCTGAGCTTTTTATCACAATTAGTTGTCTACCTCACTCTGTGGCTCAGGTCAGCACTGCTTCCCAACTTGTGCGTCCCTCATTGTCACAAAGGTTTACCCTTTGCGTTAGGCAGCTTTCCATCACTGCAACAAAATGCCTGAGATAGTCAACTCTTAGGGAAGAAAGGTTTATTTTGGTTCAGGGTCTCAGAGGTTCCAGTCCACGGCTGCTTGGCGCCATTGCTTTTGGTCCTGCAGTGAGATGGTGACCAGGAAGTGGAGAGAGAAAAAGGATGGGCTGGGGTCCTCACAGCCCTTCCCAGCACCCATCCTCACTGACTGAACTTCCTTCCACTAGGCCCCACCTCTGAAAAGTTCTACCACTTCCCATCAGAGTCACAGACCTTCCACACATAGGCCTTGGGAACACTTATCCAAACACTAGAACCCCTCATGCCTGCAAGATGGTTGCAGCAGCTCAGGCTCCACACCATCTCAGCTTCACACTCAGCACTGAAGAATGAGATCTCTTCTCTGTAAAAGTGCTGGGTCTGGGTCTCGTTGACTTTAATTAGGTCATATAAACATCCCTGAAGAGATCTGTGAAACTAGAGGCAGGCTGGGGTACAATCTGGTTCCTCAAAAGAAATGGAGGGCGCAAAAGTGACCTTGGCACCTCAGCTGCTCTCATCCGGCCTTTCACCAGGCCCTGGCCCGTGACTGGCCTGATCTCCTGGGTCCTCACCTGTACAGTGGAGGTCTTCATGGCACAGACCCTCACAGGTGCTTGTGAGGCCGCTGAGGGCTTGGTCCAGCCCGATGGTTTCACCTCATTCTCTGTCTCCTTTGGTGTGCTACACGTGACACGAGTCATGTGCCCTTCTCCAGTCTTCTTCCTTTGGCTTCTGTGACTCACCTGTCCCGTGGTGCTCCTCTTCCTCTTTGCTCCCTGCCATTCCTTCCTGGTTGCCTCCCTGGGCTCATTTCTCTCCTGCAACCCCTCGATAAGGTGGCTCCCCAGGGCGTGGTCTTGGGCCACTGCTCACCCCGCACTGAGTGCTTGCCCTGCATTTCATGCTCACCCAGGTGGTGCTGCCTTCATCTCTGCAGGGAGTCCTCTCTCCCAGGCACCCAGCAGCCTTCTGGACTGGTCCCAATACCAGTGTCACCTCAAACACCATGGAGCCAAAATAGAACTCCCTGCCCCCTTTAAGTCTCTCCTCCTATTCCCGTATTCTCCACCCATCACCCAGTCAGCCAGCCGGAGGTCTAGGGGGACCCTGGGAGGCCAACAGCAGCCTCTGTTGTTTGATGCCTGCTGTGTGCCAGGGATGACCATGGTGAACAGCCCAGAGCTGGAGCTCCAGATGCCCAGTTGATGGCCATGTGACCTGGATGGGTCCTGGGACAGCATTGTGTAAATGTGAATGAGTCCTGCCTCTAAGTGTTGGCTGTTGTGGGTGGTAAAGGATGCATGTCAAGCTGGATGTGATCATCCATGCCTGTAATCCTGGCATCTAAGAGGGTGATGCAGGAGGACTGCTGTGAGTTTGAGGCCAGCCAGGACTACACAGTGACTTCAAGGCCAGTCTGGATTACACAGGGAAAGCCTATCTCACAAACAAACATTCATTCATAATAAAGGCATGGAGGTCCATGCCTATAAGCCCAGAACTAGGGAGGCTGAGGCAGGAGGACCTGCCACTAGTTCAAGCCTGGACTACATAACGAAGCCCTGTGTTCCTCCCCCCCGCAAAAAAGAATGGTGAATGCTGCTGCTGAATTTTATTTAATGGAAACACAGGTTCCTAAAAAGATAGTGTGTCCTTATTCACTAGATCTGGCATCCTGCAACTTCTGCCCCCTCCCCAAAGTCAAAACGACCATGGAAGGTAAACACTTTGAATAGATTTGGGACATGCAGGCAGCCAGGACAGCACAACTGAAGACATTCACGGAAGAGGACTTCCAGAGCTGCTTCAGAAAGGGGCAAGGACAATGGGATGAGTGTGTTAGACGTGCAGGATAATATTCTGAGGGATTACTGGCAGAGTATCTTTCACTGTAATAAATTATTGTTAAATTCACTGTATTTTGGCTGGGCATAGTGGCGCACACCTGTAATCCCAGCACTCAGGAGGCTGAGGCAGGAGGATAGTTGAGAGTTCGAGACCAGCCTGAGCTCAAGGCCAGCCTGAACTGCAAAGCAAGACCCTGTCTCAAAAGAAAAAAAAATCACTATTTTTTTATCACACATTGCATAGATTACTTCATTTATGAGGTTGCTAGGAGTGGTTAATGAAGTGTCCCCTTTCTTCTCTCTCCGAGCTGAGTGGCACTTGGAAGGGTCCCTTCCATTTTCCAGCCCACGATGACACAGGAGATGGGAACCTTGGATTTAAGGAAATGAAGGGCAGACTTTTTTTCAAAGGCCCCAGCTCCTTCCTGGTCCAGCCCCTCTCATGGTGTTGTGCTGCCTCCTGGTGGTGAGCTGGCCCTCAGGTGACAGTTCCATGCCACCCGGGGGCGTCTGCTTCTCATTTGATGCAATTTAGGGTCTGAGGCAGCTTATACAAATACATAGTACAGCAGAAATGCAAATATAGAAACATCACAGGACTCTATAAAAGTCAAGCCTAAGAAATAATGCAGAATGAAGAAGGGAAGGTGCCCGCTCTCTTTTCCCCCTTTACAGCTGAAAGAAAGAAGCTTCTAGAACTTGCCCCAGAGTTGGCCACACTTGGAGAACCAGCACTAATGGAGAGCACACCTGGAGGCCCGTGCCTTCCTCACCCTGGTGTCCCTGCACCCTGCCAGGGCTAAGTCCACTCTGACTTGTGCTCATGGGCTGTGCCCCTCAGATGCCCGTCCCAGGCCTCGAACCCACATTCATGTATAGCACATGTTGGTGTCTGTTCCCCTGGCTTGTCCCTGAACAGTCAGGTCCTAAGGAGCCCAGGGCAGCCATTTCCTTAGTTAGGGTTTTCCTGTGCTCTCTGCCCCACTGAGGAAGGAGGCCCAGCCCCTTGTGACAGTGGGAGACTTGGTGGTGATGCCTCAGCACCCCTGGGGAGGGGTCTGGGTCTGGCCTTGCTCGTGTAATAAGAAGGGCTTGGGGCGGCTTCTGGTTGGCGGCTTTTGAAGGGAGGCTTTCCTCCTGTGCTCCCTGAGAGGCTAGGAGTGGTTTCCCAGCAGAGCCAGCTCAGTGTGTTAGAAAAAGTTCCTCCTGTTTTCTAGCCTTTGCCAGGCCTGTGGGACACCCCAGGCAGGAAAGGTCATTCTGCCAGCATCTAAGCATGAGGGCATCTGTGGGTCAAGTTCTAAGACTGCAAGACTCAGGAAAGGGCCCAGAGTGCATGACAATATCACAATTCATCACCGCTGAATCATATACCCTGTCCATCCGCTGAAATGTCTCTTTCTTGATCCCTGGTGTTGTAACTGCTCAGATCCTGACCCACAGATGCAGAAACCATCCCCTGCTTTCCTTTTGCTTCCTTCTAGCCCTGGCCAATCTATTCTCCTTGTGGTGCTGCCGCCAGCCCACGTGGGCCTTTGTGTAAATTGGGAATGGGCTCCTTTCCTCAAACCATTTCATTTCCATCTATTGGAAAGTTGCCATGAGATCCTGATTTTTGTTAGAGACATACAACTCCACAAGGATGTCCGGTCTCTACATTTTCCACCTGACCCTATTATATACACGCTCAACTTCAGTCTAGGCGCCCCAATGCCATAGCACCAAGGGAGTCCTGGTACAGCTTCGGGGAGTTCTGGCTGCCCTATCATACTGCTCACCCCGCTCCCTTGGACGGAAGCAGGCAGCTGACTTGATGGCGGCCCATCTTCCTGCAGGTTGGGCAGGGGTGAGTGGGTGAGAGGAGGAGGTGCAAAGAGAAGCAGCTGCAAGGGACCCCAGCCCTGGGACAAGCTCACCTGAGCAGATTGTGGGGAACTATAACCCATGAAGTCCCAGTGGCCTCAGCAGAGCTGTGATGTAGGAGATGCCACTCTGATCCAGGAATCAGTAATGTAGAAACAGTCACTGATAAATCACAAGGCAGAGAGCCCTGCCCCTCTCGTGGAAAAACTTTAACTCTCAATATTTCTCTCCTTCCCTGACCTGTTCCACTTCAGTTCCCTTCGGCCACAAAAGCCAAACCCGCCCTCATTCGCTCTGGCTGTTCACCTGTTCCAGTTGTTCTGACTAGGGCAACCCCTGCCGCCCCGCTGCCGCTAGGGCTGCCCTGGCCCAGGGACATCTCCTCACCCCACCCCGCCCCTGCCAGAAAAGAGCTTAAACGCCCTCACTTTCCTCAGCTCGGAGGCTACCTTGGTCTGCCAGGTAGTCTGCTACTCTGTCCCTCCCCCAATAAAGACTGCTCTTGTGTCAGAAAGTCTTGTCTGGTTCTGTGTGGAGTCTCGGTTTCTATCAGGCACCACATCCTGAAAACACAGAAAATTAGCATATGATAAAGGCAGGACTTCATGGCACTGGGGGAGTGACTGTTGCCTGAATATCTGACAGCTATGTAAAAAAGAAAGACTGTTTCTAATCCCTACCTCACTTCTTACATCAGACTGAATTCCAGGCGAATGCACCAAAGATAGAAATTTTTGAAGTGCAGTTCACCCAGGCATGATCTGGGCTCAGAGTTGGGGTCTCATGCAGTCCTGTGCAAAACCCTGGCTGCCTGGCTAAGGCGGGTGCTCACAGAACAGGCTAACATCCTGTTTGCCCTTTTCACACCCCCTGGCACAGTGTGGGCAGCAGAGATCTCACAGGCGGACGGGGGACACTCTCTCCTGCCCACGATATCAGGTTTCAGTCCGGAGAATGCAGGACTGATGACATCTCATGATAGCAAACCCCATTAAGAGAAAGGCAGCTCTCTCGGGGCAGTGATCTCCTGGCTCTCATCCCAGTGCCTCCCTGCTCTGGGTACGGCTGAGTCCTCCGCGACCACAGCAGCGGCCGCGGGCTGGGCCGAGCTCTGCCCTGTCGTCCACTAGCAATGTCCCCCCGCTTCAGGGTGAGGCATTTACCAAGGGCCTCCGGTCTTGAAGGGGTCCAGCTGCTCCAAGGAGAGGAAGGGGCCTGGGAGACGCAGGTCTGTGTCTCATGAGGCCGGGCTGCCCCTCCTGTCTCTGTGACATCGCTCCTCTGAGGCT